>JAINUF010000025.1:789160-804160 GCA_029718625.1 Synaphobranchus kaupii
GGACAGCACAGTGTAGAGAGACAGGAAGACTGGGAGAGAGAGAGAGGGAGAGAGACAGCACAGTGTAGAGAGACAGGAAGAATGGGAGCGAGAGAGAGAGGGAGAGACAGCACAGTGTAGAGAGACAGGAAGAATGGGAGCGAGAGAGAGAGAGAGAGAGAGAGGGAGAGACAGCACAGTGTAGAGAGACAGGAAGAATGGGAGCGAGAGAGAGGGAGAGACGTGCGATGAAAGTCGCTCGGACCGATTTGAATGGTCGACGTCACAGCTTGCAATGAGCATGTGGACGGCGCTTTTACAGGCTACGCCACCAGGACATAATTCTCATTTTTAAGAATATGTAAATAAATCCTGGAGCTAAAAGTAGTTGTTAGTTAATGATAAAGGTGGTTTGGCTGAGTTTGTGTATCTGCCAGTCAGGGGTGAGCTGAGCAAAGTGTGGGACAGATGATGTGTGAAATACCCCCCCCCGCATCCCCCCCCCCCCCCCAACGGCCCAGGAGACACGACAGCTGATTCCAGACCAGCTGGCCTGGAGCAGGGTTACGAGAGAGCGAGAGAGAGAGAGAGAGAGAGAGAGAGCAAAGGGGAGCAGACTCAAACTGCAGTGGCTGCCCTCGACGATTGAACCCCCCCCACTAAACTTACAGGAGGTTTTGGAGAAGACTCTGGTCCCTGGTGACCTCTCTTACCTCCACCCACCAACACCCCCCCCCCCCTTCCCTACGCTCTCAGACCATCACCTTATTTGGGCCGATCTGCTTTCTTTTTTAAAAAGCAAGGAGTGTGAGAGAGAGAGAGAGAGAGAGAGAGAGAGAGAGAGAGAGAGAGAGAGAGAGAGAGAGAGAGAGAGAGAGAGAGAGAGAGAGATTAAATTCCTTTAATTTAGAGCAGCAACCTTAACCTGGCAATGTGCTGTATGTACACTACACAACCTGGCTATGTGCTGTATGTACACTACACAACCTGGCTATGTGCTGTATGTACACTACACAACCTGGCTATGTGCTGTATGTACACTACACAACCTGGCTATGTGCTGTATGTACACTACACAACCTGGCTATGTGCTGTATGTACACTACACAACCTGGCTATGTGCTGTATGTACACTACACAACATGGCTATGTGCTGTATGTACACTACACAACCTGGCTATGTGCTGTATGTACACTACACAACCTGGCTATGTGCTGTATGTACACTACACAACCTGGCTATGTGCTGTGTGTACACTACACAACCTGGCTATGTGCTGTATGTACAGTACACTAAAGAGTAGTTTATAATATGAACCTATCTTGTACCATTGATATGCACATACACAGATATGCATGTCTTTTACGTTTGTACTTCCGGGTTACTTACTGAAATTGTCGGATGAGTGCACAGTTCTGTAGATGAGTGTGCTCCTGAATTCCTTCAACAAAACCCTGGAAATAAGGGGTTCATCCTGCTGCCCCCATTTGTGAGAAAAAGTCGCCCACTCAAAACTTTTTTGACGAAGTGGATTCAAATATGCGCCCTCAAAAGGGTGTAGGGGTCGTATTCGGACACAGCCCTACATTACCCATCAGCCCACAGGGGCGTACTCCACCCATCAACCCACAGAAGCCTGGACTACACTACCCATCAGCCCACAGGGGCGTGCTCTACCCATCAACCCACAGAAGACTGGACTACACTACCCATCAGCCCACAGGGGCATGCTCTACCCATCAACCCACAGAAGCCTGGACTACACTACCCATCAGCCCACATGGGTGCCCTCTACCCATCAACCCACAGAAGCCTGGACTACACTACCCATCAGCCCACAGGGGCGTGCTCTACCCATCAACCCACAGAAGACTGGACTACACTACCCATCAGCCCACAGGGGCATGCTCTACCCATCAACCCACAGAAGCCTGGACTACACTACCCATCAGCCCACATGGGTGCCCTCTACCCATCAACCCACAGAAGCCTGGACTACACTACCCATCAGCCCACAGGGGAGTGCTCTACCCATCAACAACCTACTGCCTTCCACACCATCAACAGCCTCTAACGCCCGGAACCCACCAGACGCGCAAGCTCAAACGCACGCACACGCGCACTGCTGCGCTTCACTTCCGCTCCCATGTTAACCAATTGCCGCGGTTCTCACCGGCCACGCACGCACGGCTGGCGGGCGGACGGCTCGCGGACGTGGAGCTGATTTTTCCGCTCTGGGCGGAATTTTCTGGTCATCCGCATGCGCAATCTTATAGAAATACATTGTATATGCTCAATATCTGCATCATATCACTACGTATTAATGTTTTTCAACCTACTAATAGTTTTACTATTGTTATTAATTATTTTAATACATATTATATTTTAATACAGGCCCTAATGAAAAAGGGAACAGAGACAATCACCATTGTGGGATGAATGAAGTTAAATCAAGTCATACATTTTGCATATAACCAGTCCCGTTTTTATAATGCTTTTTCTTTATTATAATATACAAATTTATATATATTTGTTCAATTAATTAAGACTATGCTTACTTCTGTTTTTATTATACTGATATCATTGTATCGATTTAAGGTACTACAGAATCAAAATAGCTGCTAATTCTGCTATAATTAAATGTTTAGAACATGTTGATCATTGTCTTGTTTGCTACATTTAGCTTTAAAAAACAACATTCTATATAGGTTAGATATTTGTTTTAATATAATGAAAAGTGTGATCAAAGCAGTTTATGGGGTGTACCCACATTCTTCTCCTCCTCAGGAGCATTCGGAGCAAGAGGTAAACCGCAATTACCTTCCTCATGTTTACAACTCTTACTGAAACAAACAAAAAAAAGTACTATATTAATATTGCGAGATAAGGTAATCACTCAACTGATTTCGTTATAATGACATAATTACATTATAGGCTATACATTGTAGCTACATTGTAGCTATAGGCTACGAAAAAAAAAAAAAATCAAAAGTAGGCCATTTGCTGCCAGCCAGTTTGTTGGTCTGATTAATGTGTAGCTATTTTCCCATGTATTAATATATTGACAGTGTGCAAGTTTTCATTTTAATTAACCTGTCAAGCAGTAAGACATATGTAATAGCAGTATTTACTCCCATTATCAAGCGAAGCTCACAAATCCGGAATGTATACTGTTTGTTTGTATATCGCGTCTCTGACGTTCACGCTATGCGCTCCGAAAAAGCAATAAAAGCGTCTGTGCCTTTGAGCGTCTGGTGGGTTCAGTTCTGCTCAAATCTGCACGTGCAATAAGCGTCTGTGCACTTTAGCGTCTGGTGGGTTCAGTTCTGCTCAAATCTGCGCACGCAATAAGCGTCTGTGCACTTGAGCGTCTGGTGGGTTCAGTTCTGCTCAAATCTGCGCACGCAATAAGCGTCTGTGCACTTGAGCGTCTGGTGGGTTCCGGGCGTAATGCAACCTCCAGATCCATAGACAGTCTCGGGGAGAGAGTAGCTCCCCCAAAGTCATGACAGTACCGTGTTTGACCAGAAGATGGTGGAAGAGGCTTGTGGAGCAGCAGGAGCCCTTGGACAGTCGAGTCCTGGTTTTGGAGATGAAACCAAAGGAAGGCATGTGTTTCAGCGAGAACAGTAAGCACAGGTATTGCACAGGTATTGCACAGGTATTGCACAGGTACCAAGGCAAACCCAGAGACCGTCTGCTGACAGGACGAGATATTGCACAAAGATCAGGAGGTATTTCTTTATACAGAAAGTTTGTCAAAATGCGTGTGACGGCTTGCCAGGTCATGCGGTGTGGACAGCATCCCCACAGGGTTGTTCAAGTCCAGGTTTGATTTAGAGCTGGACAGTTTGTAGGTAAATGATAAGCCGAGATGGCCTTTGTTTTGTTTTGTCTGTTCTGTCGTCTCCTGTGTTACTAATTCTATTTGTCCTCCCGTCTCTCCCAGCTGGACGATGAGCTCGCCGGTCTGCAGAAGAAGCTGAAGGGGACTGAGGATGAGCTGGATAAATACTCCGAGGCCCTAAAAGATGCCCAGGAGAAACTGGAGCTCTCCGAGAAGAAGGCCACAGACGTGAGTACAAAAGCCTGGGACTTGCCTGAGCGACAGTCCACGAGAAAGGGACTCTAGCCTGGACACACAACCATAACCCCCCCCCAACTCACAAACACTCCAACCCATTGGCTGCCTAATCCAACTCCAATAAAACCTCAATCCCAAGTCAAACTAATAAAAACATTCCCCAGCCTCCAAAGGAACAGAACACTTTATTATTTTGTTTAAAAAAGATTTATAAAACAACCAACAAAATACCCAGTCTATCAGGCTCATTTACTCATTTACTCAACATGTTGAGGAACTCCAATCAGCGGTTAATGCGCTGGAGTTTGTTCCTGCAGGGCTTTGAGATCTTGATTAAGCACATCAAAGGGAACGACAATTTAGTGGCAGATGCCTTATCTAGGGCATAAGCCAGCCTTGCTACCCAGCCACAATCAGCGTAAGTAGTTTTTTTTTTCTTTAGTATTCGGCCGTGCACATAGGTGTCTTGGTGCTTTTACTTATGCTGCGGTTTGTTAAAAAGCATATTCGTCCATTGTTTTATTCGACAGTCTTCGGCTGCTGTTTAGGTGGGGGGGTTGTTACGGTCGCTTGTTAAGTTGTCATCCCTGTTTTCTCCTTTCCCTTTTTAGGTCCGCCTCCCAGGGCTTAAATGGCTCCCACGGCAATTGCCGGGTTTTTGTTTAAAAGGAGGTAGAGACCGGATAACCGGGTTGCTTCACTGGCGTCTCTCTTTTTCATTGTGTTGTCAGTCAAACTCTTATATCCTCGTTACACGCATCCATACACCCATCATACACATCCCATGCAGGCACGCATCCATTCCTACGTTTGGTATTGTTATTTATTTAATAAAATTTGTTTACTTTTGCAACCACTTTTGTGTCTGTCCATTTATGTTGCGGTTGGGTCAGGGCCCTGACTGTAACAACGTTCATCATGACGGTGTGATTTCTATCTCAGAAACTCTTAACTCACAACATCCCAAGTGCTGCCATTCCCAAAAACTCCTCCTGTTACTCAACTGCGTTCTCAGGTACAAGGTGTCCTTTCTCCTTGGGATGTTGAGTCCTCCTGTATAGGGTTGTGCCGATCTACGATGACATTGTGTAATGACAAACGACGAGACTCACACCTGTGTACCTTTAACACAGGTACTCTGAGTAATCTCACACCTGTGTACCTTTAGCACAGGTACGCTGAATAATCTCACACCTGTGTACCTTTAGCACAGATATGCTGAGTAATCTCACACCTGTGTACCTTTAGCACAGGTACTCTGAGTAATCTCACACCTGTGTACCTTTAGCACAGGTACTCTGAGTAATCTCACACCTGTGTACCTTTAGCACAGGTACTCTGAGTAATCTCACACCTGTGTACCTTTAGCACATGTACACTGAGTAATCTCACCCCTGTGTACCTTTAGCACAGGTACGCTGAATAATCTCACACCTGTGTACCTTTAGCACAGGTACTCTGAGTAATCTCACACCTGTGTACCTTTAGCACAGGTACGCTGAATAATCTCACACCTGTGTACCTTTAGCACAGGTACTCTGAGTAATCTCACACCTGTGTACCTTTAGCACAGGTACTCTGAGTAATCTCACACCTGTGTACCTTTAGCACAGGTACAGAGTAATCTCACACCTGTGTACCTTTAACACAGGTATGCTGAATAATCTCACACCTGTGTACCTTTAGCACAGGTACTCTGAGTAATCTCACACCTGTGTACCTTTAGCACAGGTACAGAGTAATCTCACACCTGTGTACCTTTAACACAGGTACGCTGAATAATCTCACACCTGTGTACCTTTAGCACAGGTACTCTGAGTAATCTCACACCTGTGTACCTTTAGCACAGGTACTCTGAGTAATCTCACACCTGTGTACCTTTAGCACAGGTACAGAGTAATCTCACACCTGTGTACCTTTAACACAGGTACGCTGAATAATCTCACACCTGTGTACCTTTAACACAGGTACGCTGAATAATCTCACATCTGTGTACCTTTAGCACAGGTACTCTGAGTAATCTCACACCTGTGTACCTTTAGCACAGATACTCTGAGTAATCTCACACCTGTGTACCTTTAGCACAGGTATGCTGAGTAATCTCACACCTGTGTACCTTTAGCACAGGTACTCTGAGTAATCTCACACCTGTGTACCTTTAACACAGGTATGCTGAATAATCTCACACCTGTGTGCCTTTAACACAGGTATGATGAATAATCTCACACCTGTGTGCCTTTAGCACAGGTATGCTGAGTAATCTCACACCTGTGTACCTTTAGCACAGGTACAGAGTAATCTCACACCTGTGTACCTTTAGCACAGGTACTCTGAGTAATCTCACACCTGTGTGCCTTTAGCACAGGTATGCTGAGTAATCTCACACCTGTGTACCTTTAGCACAGGTATGCTGAATAATCTGAGACCTGCGTACCTTTAGCACAGGCTGAGGGTGATGTGGCTGTTTGCTGACCATTGACCTGTGACCCCGCAGGCTGAGAGAGATGTGGCTGTGTGCTGACCTTTGACCTGTGACCCCGCAGGCTGGGGGAGATGTGACTGTGTGCTGACATTTGACCTGTGACCCCGCAGGCCGAGGGAGATGTGGCTGTGTGCTGACCATTGACCTGTGACCCCGCTGGCTGAGAGAGATGTGGTTGTGTGCTGACCTTTGACCTGTGACCCCGCAGGCTGGGGGAGATGTGGCTGTGTGCTGACATTTGACCTGTGACCCCGCAGGCCGAGGGAGATGTGGCTGTGTGCTGACCTTCGACCTGTGACCCCGCAGGCCGAGGGAGATGTGGCTGTGTGCTGACCTTTGACCTGTGACCCTGCAGGCCGAGGGAGATGTGGCTGTGTGCTGACCTTTGACCTGTGACCCGCAGGCTGAGGGAGATGTGGCTGTGTGCTGACCTTTGACCTGTGACCCCGCAGGCCGAGGGAGATGTGGCGGGTTTAAACCGCAGGATCCAGCTGGTGGAGGAGGAGCTGGACCGGGCCCAGGAGAGCTGACCTCCGCTCTGCAGAAACTGGAGGAGGCGGAGAAGCTGCTGACGAGAGCGAGAGGTGGGACTGGGGCTGTGTGCGTGCATGCGTGCGTGCGTGCGCGCCGTGCGTACGTGTGTGTGCATACGTGTGTGTGCGTACGTGTGTGTGCGTACGTGTGTGTGCGTGCGTGCGTACGTGTGTGTGCATACGTGGTGTGTGCGTGCATGCGTGCGTGCGTGCGCGCGTGCGTACGTGTGTGTGCATACGTGTGTGCGGTACGTGTGTGCGTGCGTGCGCGCGTGCGTACCTGTGTGTGCGTACGTGTATGAAGACCCATTGATGTCAAAAATAACGAAACACATGCGCAGCAACGCCTGCTTTGATGCATGTGCAGCACAGCAGCGCCTGACGTGTCATGTAATTTCCCCATTGACTTATAACGGTCACGCGTGCACGCGTACGTTCACGCGTAATGACTGTTGCGCACCACTAATCGTATTTATGAGACGGTCCAACAGTGTCAAAAATAACGAAACACATGCGCAGCAACGCGTGTGTGCCTGCGTGATTAACTTGGTAAATTTTGGTACGCGTGCGTGCGTGTGTCCGTTGTTACGTGCGCATTGTATTTCACGCGTGACAAGATGATGCGTACTGCACTCAAAGCGTGTACACGTTCGTCTGTCACTGTTAGAGAAATTTTGTCACGCGTTCACGTGTAATGACTGTTGCGCACCACTAATCGTATTTATGAGACGGTCCAACAGTGTCAAAAATAACGAAACACATGCGCAGCATCCCGCGTACATGGCCGCGTACATGGACTTATAACGGTCACGCGTTCACGTGTAATGACTGTTGCGCACCACTAATCGTATTTATGAGACGGTCCAACAGTGTCAAAAATAACGAAACACATGCGCAGCATCCCGCGTACATGGCCGCGTACATGGCCGCGTACATGGACTTATAACGGTCACGCGTTCACGTGTAATGACTGTTGCGCACCACTAATCGTATTTATGAGACGGTCCAACAGTGTCAAAAATAACGAAACACATGCGCAGCATCCCGCGTACATGGCCGCGTACATGGACGCGTGCATGAACGCGTACATGAATTTTACCGACCTACCTTTCAAAATCTAATACTCCATGTAAAATATAGGGAAATATTTTCAGTCTCAACAGACTAATGTCCATATAGTCCTATGCTGGAATCACTGTAAACGTTAAATAGACATACATTTATAGTTTACATTAAAAATCTAACAAAAAAGATCATTTGTTTTATAATTGCCTTGAAGATCAAATGTTCCCATAGAACTAGGGCTGCAACTAGCTATTTTGATAATTAGAAGAAGTTTTGTAGTCCAAGGCAGCTCTACAAAATTAAAAAGCCTTTATTGAATGGCTCACATTATTTAGAATATTAAAAAAACCAACATGTTTCGGCCTACATAGGGACTTCATCAGCTGGTGCTGAAAGAATGGAACAATATATAACATAGCCAGAAGGGGTCAGTCGAGATACAATCTATTAAATAGATCGTTATATAGATCATTATGTCAAATGAATAAACAATATTACTTACAAAATAATGCATCAAACTAATACATAATGTAGGCTATATATATATATATATATATATATATATATATATAATAAACAACAACTCAAAAAACTAAAAGGAAAAAATAAATACTGTAGCAACATAAGAAAACAAGTCAGATCAAATCAATAAGTCAAACATACTAGATTGATGTTAAACAGAAAATAATATAATATATAAACAATATAATATAACCAATATAATATAAAAATATAATGTAAAAATAAAATAAAGAAAATATCAGGAAATGAGCAATGAACAATGGACAAAGTAATAAAGTAACCTACTTAACCTATAGAAATGACACCAAGTCTATGGAGTCATTTAGACCTGGGGGTGAGGTGGCCTGTAGCCTATCGATCCAGCGGCTCTCTTTTTGGTTTAATTTCTTCTGTCTATCTCCTCCCCTAGAGGTGGGGGGGGGGGGGGGGGGGGGGGGGGGTGGGGGGGGGGGGGGGGACCATGTCAATGCCGATAGCTGTAAATATAACTGAGGCACTTTGGTGAGCGTTTTTAAGATGTTTAGCCATCGCGTAATCCATATTGTTTTTATTGCATATTTGTGATCAGCCAGTCGATCAAGTAAGCGGCGTTTCGTACGACCCACATAAAAAGAATTACATTTAGAGCAGGACAGTATATAAATAACATGAGTAGTTTGACAATTAATGAAGCTGTTAGATGTATATGTTTGTTTAGTTACTGGGTGGGTGAACCCTTTAGATCTCTCCACCACATCACATTGTTTACAGTGACCGCATCTATAAGTTCCTGCAGGAGGCTTGAACCATGTGGATTTAACATCAGCCGGTAGATGGCTTCGTACTAATTTATCTCCGAGATTGGGCAATAGCATCCATCTGCAGACCCGCAGACCTGGCCTCATTCGTGATCGGCCTCAATCGTGATCGGCCTCATTCGTGATTACATGACGAAGATAAAAAAACAGAAAGAGCATAAAGCCACACTGAAATAAAACAATCGCTCGTAATTAATGGAACCTTCTGAATTTCAAAAGCAATGCTATCTAGCCTACTGAGTGAAAGTCTGAGAGTTATTCAGCTGAAGTTCGCTCGGTTGCCAGTTAGTGATCAATAGTGATGGCGAAATGAGGCTTCCTGAAGCACTGAGGCTTTGCAGCCAATTGTATCGCAAATAGATTCATTACTCGAAGCCTCATTCAACACAGTGTACACTAGTGACACCTGCTGGTAAAAATAATTTAGAGCAACGAAATCATTACAAATTCCACCCCAGGTTCAAAATAACGAAGTTGCCGCGAGCTAGCAACAAGCGACCTTTTAGCGTACTGGTAACGCGTCGGACTTCAGAGCCATTTCTGTAAGAGAAAGTATCAGTTCAAAACCCCGCTCAAGCGATACACATACTAACATACTCATTATTTGTAACTGTCATTAGGCTAGATTTGTTTTATACTAAGATATATTAGCCTATAAAATTATATATGTAATAATATTATATTAACTTTCAAAATGAAAAAAAACGAAGATTGATATAAAGGGGGACAACATTTGTGTGGGGTTCTATTGAGCAGTAAAAGTGTTTCTGGTCTGGGACTGGGAGGGCTTCTGTAACCAGGCAGTGAAAGTGAATGTGCTTCAGTATGGGCAGTGAAAGGGAAGGTGCTTTTGTGACTGAAAAGGGAGGTTTTTATTGATTTTTATTAACGGCCTCATCAAGTTCTTGCTTTCTGGAACCTATGGCAAAATAACAATATGCAAATGTATTTTTTATCAACATGTCAGTATGATTATGATAAAGCAACCATAACTACTATTAAAAAGTAAAATAAATAAATAAATAACCTCCGCTGGTTTCTTGCTCATTGGCAGGTGCATTTTCATGCATTGCCCGATAATGCCTGGACGAGGTATTATTGCTGTAAGCCAGCTCCTTTAGGCACAGCAAGCACTTTACCTTCAAAAGTAAATAATATGCCATTTGAGAAGGAATGCAGATGATAATGATAATAAGAAAGAATAAGAAATAACAATCAAATCATAATAATATTAAACAAATCGTAATAATCTGCTGTAGTTGCGTTAAAATAACAACCAACGAATTACATGCACAGTCGATTGCTAGCCCAGTGTTCGAATAGCGTTTCAGTGTGTTTTTATATCTACGCCACTTAGGCCTGCCTTATTTGGAGATATCGGGTCAAAATATTCCCAAGCAGGAGAAGATTTTCGCTTCCATGCAGGTTCCATTAGCCTATTTTTGTACAAAAACGACAAAACTGTACAAAAGTTGTACAAAAAAAAAAAAAAAAAAATCCTCCAAAAATTCCTAAAAAAAATCCTCCAAAAACTTTCAATAGCAATAATACCAATAATAATAAACTCTCCGCAACAACCCTCGAAATAAGGGGGTATCGCTCCTTTATATCTACAATTCAAAACCCCTAATTCCGCCCAAAACGCAAAACAAACCGATCACATGGTTCTACAGCACCCGAGGCCTCGTTTGTCATCGATCACGTGCTTCTCTGAAAGTGATACAAGCTTCGGTGCGAGGCTTCTCCAGAAACTGCCCTATGTACTCGACACACAGCTCGGAGCTTCGGTATCATCCGTAACATCACTAGTGATCAACTATTAGTGTTAGCTATTACGTGTTACGTGATTTATTGTTGTAATTAAAGAAAAAAAAGTCGGTAACACTTTGCAATAATGTTAGGCTACATGAATTGACATTAACTAATGTAGCTATGTTGTTGCTAACATTAATTAATGATGTACAAATCCATTAACAAAGCATTCGATTAACTTTTCATTATTTCGTACCCTTATTGAAAGTACAAACCTTTAGCTAATGTATTTGTTTCTGTATGCACTTATTGTATGTCGCTTTGGATAAAAGCGTCTGCTAAATGACTGTAATGTAATTTGTCAACCGGTAACTAACTAATGGTAATTAAGTTTAGCCCATGATAATGGACTTAATTTATCATTAGTTAATGCTACAATCTTAATCGAATTCCGCCTCACTACTGCTGCTGTTGTTTTGGTCAGACGTGTATATACGTGGTCTAGCTAGCTAATAATTTTCTTAGCTAGAAAACATCATGTCAGCTTCTGAATCAACTTCGGATGAGCCACCGAGGACGAAACGTTGTTGTCAGTAGCTCGTGTTGTACTATTCAGCTAAACACAGCGCGGCGCAGACATTACGGATTGTAGCCTACTGTTAATAAACAGTTGACAAATACATTTAACTAATGGTTTGTCATTTCAAACCATTTGTTAATGTTTGAAAATACTTCAATAATATTTGTACATCATTAATTCATATGAACAACTACATTAGTTAATGCTAATTCATGTAACCTTATTGTAAAGTGTTACCAGATAGGCCAGTCTTTGGTAGTCAAACCAAGGGCTCTGTTCTACCCTCTATTGTCAAACTTTCCGCCTGACTGCTATTGTTCTACCAGTGATGAACAACTATTGCTGATTTTAACATACTCCTGATGTAGAGTATCGATTTCTCGTGTCTCTTTTTTCCATCCTCACATTCAGTGTGTGCCGAACAACCTCTCTCCAGAGCCACCTTATTTCCATCATTCATATATTCATCATTCATGTCCTTGCTGTTACAGGACTGCTATAAATAAACTAAAACTTTTTGATCCACTACTACCCTTGTTATCTATTGTCCCTTTTGTGTTCAGTCACCAGCCCTGGCCTTAACAATCCTGGATAGGATTCATTCTTCCACAATTTTTTAAAAGTAATGAATAGAGCAAATTAGACTTTTTTAATATACAATGAACAAAATTTATCTAAAAGAGAAAATAGCTTGATCCATAATGAAACCAGAATGAGTACACTGGATCATTAGCATAGCCTATCTAGCTACACATTTTTTATGTGAAATGGCAACAAATTGGATAAATTAAATAACCTTAGTCACTACAAGCAAAATATTGGGGAAATAGGATTAAAGCTGCAGTAGGCAAGTTTGAAAATACAGAAGGCTAAAAGACTTCCCTTTTGCTCTCCTCCCTCCAATCTCTATTCTAAGCCCCGCCCACCAAATTTTGCTCTGTGCACATGCAGAGACAGAGGGGTTTATTCTACAGGGAGGATATTTTGTTTGTAGATAGTTGCCCTGATTGGAGCTCTCTCGAACCAGGGCCTGAAGGTGGTCATCCAAGGCCAAACGATGGGCCAGCTGCCCGTCATCCCTGGCCCCGGGCAGCAGCTCAAGCTGGCGGCCATGCCCAGTGGAATGAGAACCTGTGTCATGAGGCCATCAGCGGCCTGTCCCGGTTGTGAAGTAGGACCCGGTGTCAGACTGCTATCTGGTGACCTCATCAGCAAATTTTCTTCCTTAGCATACAACTATGCATAAAATGTTATAGTTTATCAGAGTTTGTTTGGATCTGTCCCATAGTGTTTTAAATCACCTCTTGATACCATGCATGCTTTTCTGGCACACCATTCAGGGTAATTACACTGTTTTGATTGGTATGTGTACAGTATATGAGCTTATTTCAAATGCCTTGGATCAAATTTTTAAAACTATTTTATGCTCATTTGCATTTCTCCACTGAATCGATATTTTGAGACGAATGGAGATGTTTAACAAAAAAGGCCAAAATCGACTCAATCGAATTGAGAGAATGTGATTATTACATTACATTATTGGTGGGCAGTCTTTATGGGATGAGACCTACAATGATCCTGATCTAGGGCTGGAAATTAAGGAACCATTAAGATAAAGCAAATGTTGAATTTGAGTTATGTCATCAATGGACCTCTTGTAAATATGTCATACAGATCATTAGCCTGGATTTAATATCATTAAACATATCTGATGCACCCTTGTTTCCCACTCTTAATCCATATAGTTAATGTTGTATTGCCTTTTTCATTAATTGCAGCTTTAAACTAAATGCCCCATTGTGGCTTTTTAGCCAATCAAGCATGCTTCTAGCTTGCTGTCAAACACAATACCACAAGGTTTTTGAGTGTAGGCTACGTGAGTAATATGTAAGAAAGAATGATACTTGAGTCAGTAATTTACATTTTTATTAAGAGACAATTCAATTCATGTAACATTATTGCAAAGTGTTAGCGACTTTTTTGTTTTCTTTTATTACAACAATAAAGCACGTAACACGTCATAGCTAACACTAATGGCTCATAGCTGTTTCGACAATCTGAAGCCGAGCCAACACGCACCATTCACATAAAAATGAGTACATTTTAGCATATTATCACTAACTGGCAACCGAGGGAACTTCAGCTGAATAACTCTCAAACTTTCACTCAGTAGGCTAGATACCATTGCTTTTGAAATTCAGAAGGTTCCATTAATTACGAGCGACTTATTTCAGTGTGGCTTTACCTGCACGCTGCTCTTTCTGTTTTTTCCCCCTTCGTCTTGTAAGCGCATGCGCACTTGCGAACTTCCTGTAATCACGAATGAGGCCGATCACGATTGAGGCCGATCACGAATGAGGCCAGGTCTGCGAGTCTGCAGATGGACCCTTCTCAGATTGGGGGCTCTTCTAAATGTACAGAGAGGGGGGTCAGGGAATATGTTGGACAAGGCATCATCACATTGGATCAGGCTCCAATTCTTTTTAATTATGTTGCCGACAGCGAGGGCCTTAGTGCTGTATGTGGTGGAGAAAAACACCCTATCGGATTTCTCTTTCTGCATCTTTCTTGTTAAGAGAGAGTCGCGTTCTACAGTAGCGGCTTTAGATAGAGCTGTTTTAAGAGTATTATGTGTATAGCCACGTTCTCTGAAGCGATCATACATCGCTGGCTAAACATCTTAAAAACGCTCACCAAAGTGCCTCAGTTATATTTACAGCTATCGGCATTGACATGGTCCCCCCCACCTCTAGGGGAGGAGATAGACAGAAGAAATTAAACCAAAAAGAGAGCCGCTGGATCGATAGGCTACAGGCCACCTCACCCCCAGGTCTAAATGACTCCATAGACTTGGTGTCATTTCTATAGGTTAAGTAGGTTACTTTATTACTTTGTCCATTGTTCATTGCTCATTTCCTGACATTTTCTTTATTTTATTTTTACATTATATTTTTATATTATATTGGTTATATTATATTGTTTATATTATATTATTTTCTGTTTAACATCAATCTAGTATGTTTGACTTATTGATTTGATCTGACTTGTTTTCTTATGTTGCTACAGTATTTATTTTTTCCTTTTAGTTTTTTGAGTTGTTGTTTATATATATATATATATATATATATATATATATATATATATATATAGCCTACATTATGTATTAGTTTGATGCATTATTTTGTAAGTAATATTGTTTATTCAT
>JAINUF010000025.1:821660-843891 GCA_029718625.1 Synaphobranchus kaupii
TCAGCATAGACACACACCCTCAGCATAGACACACACCCCCAGCATAGACACACACCCCCAGCATAGACACACACCCTCAGCATAGACACACACCCCCAGCATAGACACACACCCTCAGCATAGACACACACCCTCAGCATAGACACACACCCCCAGCATAGACACACACCCCCAGCATAGACACACCCCCCCAGCATAGACACACACCCCCAGCATAGACACACCCCCCCAGCATAGACACACCCCCCCAGCATAGACACACACCCTCAGCATAGACACACACCCCCAGCATAGACACACACCCTCAGTATAGACACACACCCCCAGCATAGACACACACCCTCAGCATAGACACACACCCTCAGCATAGACACACACCCTCAGCATAGACACACACCCCCAGCATAGACACACACCCCCAGCATAGACACACACCCTCAGCATAGACACACACCCCCAGCATAGACACACACCCCCAGCATAGACACACACCCTCAGCATAGACACACACCCTCAGCATAGACACACACCCTCAGCATAGACACACACCCTCAGCATAGACACACACCCTCAGCATAGACACACACCCCCAGCATAGACACACCCCCCCAGCATAGACACACACCCCCCCCAGCATAGACACACCCCCAGCATAGACACACCCCCAGCATAGACACACACCCTCAGCATAGACACACACCCTCAGCATAGACACACACCCCCAGCATAGACACACACCCTCAGCATAGACACACACCCTCAGCATAGACACACACCCCCAGCATAGACACACACCCTCAGCATAGACACACCCCCCCAGCATAGACACACCCCCAGCATAGACACACCCCCAGCATAGACACACACCCTCAGCATAGACACACACCCTCAGCATAGACACACACCCCCAGCATAGACACACACCCTCAGCATAGACACACACCCTCAGCATAGACACACACCCCCAGCATAGACACACACCCTCAGCATAGACACACACCCCCAGCATAGACACACCCCCAGCATAGACACACACCCCCAGCATAGACACACCCCCCCAGCATAGACACACACCCTCAGCATAGACACACACCCTCAGCATAGACACACACCCCCAGCATAGACACACCCCAGCATAGACACACCCTCAGCATAGACACACACCCCCAGCATAGACACACACCCCCAGCATAGACACACCCCAGCATAGACACACCCTCAGCATAGACACACACCCCCAGCATAGACACACCCCCAGCATAGACACACACCCCCAGCATAGACACGCCCCCCAGCATAGACACGCCCCCCAGCATAGACACACACCCTCAGCATAGACACACACCCCCAGCATAGACACACACCCTCAGCATAGACACACACCCCCAGCATAGACACACACCCCCAGCATACACACACCCCCAGCATAGACACACACCCCCAGCATACACACACCCCCAGCATAGACACACACCCTCAGCATAGACACACACCCTCAGCATAGACACACACCCCCAGCATAGACACACACCCCCAGCATACACACACCCCCAGCATAGACATACACCCTCAGCATAGACACACACCCCCAGCATAGACATACACCCTCAGCATAGACACACACCCTCAGCATAGACACACACCCTCAGCATAGACACACACCCTCAGCATAGACACACACCCTCAGCATAGACACACACCCTCAGCATAGACACACACCCCCAGCATAGACACACACCCTCAGCATAGACACACACCCCCAGCATAGACACACACCCCCAGCATAGACACACACCCTCAGCATAGACACACACCCTCAGCATAGACACACACCCTCAGCATAGACACACACCCCCAGCATAGACACACACCCCCAGCATAGACACACACCCCCAGCATAGACACACACCCTCAGCATAGACACACCCCCCCAGCATAGACACACACCCCCAGCATAGACACACACCCTCAGCATAGACACACCCCCCCAGCATAGACACACACCCTCAGCATAGACACACCCCCCCAGCATAGACACACCCCCCCAGCATAGACACACCCCCCCAGCATAGACACACACCCTCAGCATAGACACACCCCCCCAGCATAGACACACCCCCCCAGCATAGACACACACCCTCAGCATAGACACACCCCCCCAGCATAGACACACACCCTCAGCATAGACACACACCCCCAGCATAGACATACACCCCCAGCATAGACACACACCCTCAGCATAGACACGCCCCCTCAGCATAGACACACCCCCTCAGCATAGACACACCCTCCCAGCATAGACACACACCCCCAGCATAGACACACACCCTCAGCATAGACACGCCCTCCCCAACATAGACACACACCCTCAGCATAGACACACACCCCCAGCATAGACACACACCCCCAGCATAGACACACACCCCCAGCATAGACACACACCCTCAGCATAGACACACACCCTCAGCATAGACACACACCCTCAGCATAGACACGCCCTCCCCAACATAGACACACACCCCCAGCATAGACACACACCCCCAACATAGACACACACCCTCAGCATAGACACACACCCTCAGCATAGACACACACCCCCAGCATAGACACACCCCCATCATAGACACACACCCTCAGCATAGACACACACCCCCAGCATAGACACACCCCCTCAGCATAGACACACACACCCAGCATAGACACACACCCTCAGCATAGACACACACCCTCAGTATAGACACACACCCCCAGCATAGACACACACCCCCAGCATAGACACACACCCTCAGCATAGACACACACCCTCAGCATAGACACACACCCCCAGCATAGACACACACCCCCAACATAGACACACACCCTCAGCATAGACACACCCCCTCAGCATAGACACACCCCCCCAGCATAGACACACACCCTCAGCATAGACACACCCCCCCAGCATAGACACACACCCCCAGCATAGACACACACCCCCAGCATAGACACACCCCCCCAGCATAGACACACACCCCCAGCATAGACACACACCCTCAGCATAGACACACACCCCCAGCATAGACACACACCCCCAGCATAGACACACACCCTCAGCATAGACACACCCCCCCAGCATAGACACACCCTCCTCAGCATAGACACACACCCCCAGCATAGACACGCCCCCAGCATAGACACACACCCCCAGCATAGACACACACCCTCAGCATAGACACACCCCCCCAGCATAGACACACACCCCCAGCATAGACACGCCCCCCCAGCATAGACACACACCCCCAGCATAGACACCCCCCCCCAGCATAGACACACACCCTCAGCATAGACACACACCCTCAGCATAGACACCCCCCCCAGCATAGACACACACCCCCAGCATAGACACACACCCCCAGCATAGACACACACCCCCAGCATAGACACACACCCTCAGCATAGACACACCCCCCCAGCATAGACACACCCCCAGCATAGACACACACCCGCAGCATAGACACGCCCCCCAGCATAGACACACCCCCAGCATAGACACACACCCCCAGCATAGACACGCCCCCCAGCATAGACACACACCCTCAGCATAGACACACACCCCCAGCATAGACACACCCCCAGCATAGACACACCCTCAGCATAGACACACACCCCCAGCATAGACACACACCCCCAGCATAGACACGCCCCCCAGCATAGACACGCCCCCCAGCATAGACACACACCCTCAGCATAGACACACACCCTCAGCATAGACACACACCCCTCAGCATAGACACACACCCCCAGCATAGACACACACCCTCAGCATAGACACACACCCCCAGCATAGACACACACCCCCAGCATAGACACACACCCTCAGCATAGACACACACCCCCAGCATAGACACACACCCCCAGCATAGACACACCCCCCCAGCATAGACACACACCCCCAGCATAGACACACCCCCCCAGCATAGACACACACCCCCAGCATAGACACACACCCTCAGCATAGACACACCCTCAGCATAGACACACACCCTCAGTATAGACACACACCCCCAGCATAGACACACACCCCCAGCATAGACACACACCCCCAGCATAGACACACACCCTCAGTATAGACACACACCCCCAGCATAGACACACACCCTCAGCATAGACACACACCCTCAGCATAGACACACACCCCCAGCATAGACACACACCCCCAGCTTAGACACACACCCTCAGCATAGACACACACCCTCAGCATAGACACACACCCCCAGCATAGACACACACCCCCAGCATAGACACACACCCTCAGCATAGACACACACCCCCAGCATAGACACACACCCTCAGCATAGACACACACCCTCAGCATAGACACACACCCCCAGCATAGACACACACCCCCAGCATAGACACACCCCCCCAGCATAGACACACACCCCCAGCATAGACACACCCCCCCAGCATAGACACACCCCCCCAGCATAGACACACACCCTCAGCATAGACACACACCCCCAGCATAGACACACACCCTCAGTATAGACACACACCCCCAGCATAGACACACACCCTCAGCATAGACACACACCCTCAGCATAGACACACACCCTCAGCATAGACACACACCCCCAGCATAGACACACACCCCCAGCATAGACACACACCCTCAGCATAGACACACACCCCCAGCATAGACACACACCCCCAGCATAGACACACACCCTCAGCATAGACACACACCCTCAGCATAGACACACACCCTCAGCATAGACACACACCCTCAGCATAGACACACACCCTCAGCATAGACACACACCCCCAGCATAGACACACCCCCCCAGCATAGACACACACCCCCCCCAGCATAGACACACCCCCAGCATAGACACACCCCCAGCATAGACACACACCCTCAGCATAGACACACACCCTCAGCATAGACACACACCCCCAGCATAGACACACACCCTCAGCATAGACACACACCCTCAGCATAGACACACACCCCCAGCATAGACACACACCCTCAGCATAGACACACCCCCCCAGCATAGACACACCCCCAGCATAGACACACCCCCAGCATAGACACACACCCTCAGCATAGACACACACCCTCAGCATAGACACACACCCCCAGCATAGACACACACCCTCAGCATAGACACACACCCTCAGCATAGACACACACCCCCAGCATAGACACACACCCTCAGCATAGACACACACCCCCAGCATAGACACACCCCCAGCATAGACACACACCCCCAGCATAGACACACCCCCCCAGCATAGACACACACCCTCAGCATAGACACACACCCTCAGCATAGACACACACCCCCAGCATAGACACACCCCAGCATAGACACACCCTCAGCATAGACACACACCCCCAGCATAGACACACACCCCCAGCATAGACACACCCCAGCATAGACACACCCTCAGCATAGACACACACCCCCAGCATAGACACACCCCCAGCATAGACACACACCCCCAGCATAGACACGCCCCCCAGCATAGACACGCCCCCCAGCATAGACACACACCCTCAGCATAGACACACACCCCCAGCATAGACACACACCCTCAGCATAGACACACACCCCCAGCATAGACACACACCCCCAGCATACACACACCCCCAGCATAGACACACACCCCCAGCATACACACACCCCCAGCATAGACACACACCCTCAGCATAGACACACACCCTCAGCATAGACACACACCCCCAGCATAGACACACACCCCCAGCATACACACACCCCCAGCATAGACATACACCCTCAGCATAGACACACACCCCCAGCATAGACATACACCCTCAGCATAGACACACACCCTCAGCATAGACACACACCCTCAGCATAGACACACACCCTCAGCATAGACACACACCCTCAGCATAGACACACACCCTCAGCATAGACACACACCCCCAGCATAGACACACACCCTCAGCATAGACACACACCCCCAGCATAGACACACACCCCCAGCATAGACACACACCCTCAGCATAGACACACACCCTCAGCATAGACACACACCCTCAGCATAGACACACACCCCCAGCATAGACACACACCCCCAGCATAGACACACACCCCCAGCATAGACACACACCCTCAGCATAGACACACCCCCCCAGCATAGACACACACCCCCAGCATAGACACACACCCTCAGCATAGACACACCCCCCCAGCATAGACACACACCCTCAGCATAGACACACCCCCCCAGCATAGACACACCCCCCCAGCATAGACACACCCCCCCAGCATAGACACACACCCTCAGCATAGACACACCCCCCCAGCATAGACACACCCCCCCAGCATAGACACACACCCTCAGCATAGACACACCCCCCCAGCATAGACACACACCCTCAGCATAGACACACACCCCCAGCATAGACATACACCCCCAGCATAGACACACACCCTCAGCATAGACACGCCCCCTCAGCATAGACACACCCCCTCAGCATAGACACACCCTCCCAGCATAGACACACACCCCCAGCATAGACACACACCCTCAGCATAGACACGCCCTCCCCAACATAGACACACACCCTCAGCATAGACACACACCCCCAGCATAGACACACACCCCCAGCATAGACACACACCCCCAGCATAGACACACACCCTCAGCATAGACACACACCCTCAGCATAGACACACACCCTCAGCATAGACACGCCCTCCCCAACATAGACACACACCCCCAGCATAGACACACACCCCCAACATAGACACACACCCTCAGCATAGACACACACCCTCAGCATAGACACACACCCCCAGCATAGACACACCCCCATCATAGACACACACCCTCAGCATAGACACACACCCCCAGCATAGACACACCCCCTCAGCATAGACACACACACCCAGCATAGACACACACCCTCAGCATAGACACACACCCTCAGTATAGACACACACCCCCAGCATAGACACACACCCCCAGCATAGACACACACCCTCAGCATAGACACACACCCTCAGCATAGACACACACCCCCAGCATAGACACACACCCCCAACATAGACACACACCCTCAGCATAGACACACCCCCTCAGCATAGACACACCCCCCCAGCATAGACACACACCCTCAGCATAGACACACCCCCCCAGCATAGACACACACCCCCAGCATAGACACACACCCCCAGCATAGACACACCCCCCCAGCATAGACACACACCCCCAGCATAGACACACACCCTCAGCATAGACACACACCCCCAGCATAGACACACACCCCCAGCATAGACACACACCCTCAGCATAGACACACCCCCCCAGCATAGACACACCCTCCTCAGCATAGACACACACCCCCAGCATAGACACGCCCCCAGCATAGACACACACCCCCAGCATAGACACACACCCTCAGCATAGACACACCCCCCCAGCATAGACACACACCCCCAGCATAGACACGCCCCCCCAGCATAGACACACACCCCCAGCATAGACACCCCCCCCCAGCATAGACACACACCCTCAGCATAGACACACACCCTCAGCATAGACACCCCCCCCAGCATAGACACACACCCCCAGCATAGACACACACCCCCAGCATAGACACACACCCCCAGCATAGACACACACCCTCAGCATAGACACACCCCCCCAGCATAGACACACACCCCCAGCATAGACACGCCCCCCCAGCATAGACACACACCCCCAGCATAGACACACCCCCCCAGCATAGACACACACCCCCAGCATAGACACACCCTCCTCAGCATAGACACCCCCCCCAGCATAGACACACACCCCCAGCATAGACACACCCCCCCAGCATAGACACACACCCCCAGCATAGACACACACCCCCAGCATAGACACACCCCCTCAGCATAGACACACACCCTCAGCATAGACACACACCCCCAGCATAGACACACACCCTCAGCATAGACACACACCCTCAGCATAGACACACACCCCCAGCATAGACACACCCCCCCAGCATAGACACACACCCCCAGCATAGACACACACCCCCAGCATAGACACCCCCCCCAGCATAGACACACACCCCCAGCATAGACACACACCCCCAGCATAGACACACACCCTCAGCATAGACACACACCCCCAGTATAGACATGCCCCCCCCAGCATAGACACCCCCCCCTCCCCCCAGCATAGACACGCCCCTCTCCCAGCACGGACACGCCCCTCCACATAGACACACCCCCCCAGTATAGACACGCTCACTCGCTGTCCTCCACCTTACAAGGTGATCACATGACCTCTAAAAGGCTCCAGGGACTGCACAGCAGTGTAGTATAATGGTTAGGGAACTGGGCTTGTAACCGAAAGGTTGCAGGTTCGATTCCCACGTAGGACACAAGAGCGTCTGCTAATGTCTGTAACATCTGTAATGTAATTTGCAGTAGGTAAAATAGTAATTTATGGTTATGACAGACCTGGAGTTAAATATGATACCCAAGCTGTGCTCAGCAGGTGTGTTTTATGTTGTTCTTGCTCGTTGGTGCACACTCTAGGTGGCGCTGTTATGTTGTTCTTGCTCGTTGGTGCACACTCTAGGTGGCGCTGTTATGTTGTTCTTGCTCGTTGGTGCACACTCTAGGTGGCGCTGTTTTATGTTGTTCTTGCTCGTTGGTGCACACTCTAGGTGGCGCGTAAGCTGGTGATTCTGGAAGGAGAGCTGGAGAGGGCTGAGGAGAGAGCAGAGATCTCAGAACTGTGAGTCACTCTGCATACACAGCACCAGGGATCATGGGAAATGTAGTTTATGTCCTGAGCCAGTCGGCCCACAGACTCTGGAAAGGTTGCAGTGCCACAGCTGGCCAGTAGGGGGCAGAGGCTGGACATCTCAGCTCTTCTTTGCTCTTACTCCACAGGAAGTGCAGTGACCTGGAGGAGGAGCTGAAAAACGTGACAAACAACCTCAAGTCCCTAGAAGCCCAATCAGAGAAGGTATGTCTCTACCCTCACTGTGTCCCATCCAATCAGCGTCCGAGCCCTCGCTCTTCCTGTTTCCTGTCCAATCACAGTGTGTCATGCCTTCATGTTTACCTTATTTGGGAAATCTGAAACCCAGGCACTTCTCATTGGGCTGTTGTCATGGTAATCGAATGTGTAAACGTGTGAAAGGTGTGTCCGTCACTGTGCCCCTCCTCCTTATTCTCTCTTTTCCCCTGCAGTACTCTGAAAAAGAGGACAAATACGAGGAGGAGATCAAGGTACTCGGAGACAAGCTGAAAGAGGTGAGCTGGTCTAACTGATCTCAGTACAGTGGGATATCCAGATCCCCAGATCCCCAGTGACAGGGTTATAGAGGTGAGCTGGTCTAACTGATCTCAGTACAGTGGGATATCCAGATCCCCAGTGACAGGGTTATTGAGGTGAGCTGGTGTAACTGATCTCAGTACAGTGGGATATCCAGATCCCCAGTGACAGGGTTATAGAGGTGAGCTGGTCTAACTGATCTCAGTACAGTGGGATATCCAGGTCCCCATTGACAGGGTTATAGAGGTGAGCTGGTCTAACTGATCTCAGTACAGTGGGATATCCAGGTCCCCAGCGACAGGGTTATAGAGGTGAGCTGGTCTAACTGATCTCAGTACAGTGGGATATCCAGGTCCCCATTGACAGGGTTATAGAGGTGAGCTGGTCTAACTGATCTCAGTACAGTGAGATATCCAGATCCCCAGTGACAGGGTTATAGAGGTGAGCTGGTGTAACTGATCTCAGTACAGTGGGATATCCAGATCCCCAGTGACAGGGTTATAGAGGTGAGCTGGTGTAACTGATCTCAGTACAGTGGGATATCCAGATCCCCAGTGACAGGGTTATAGAGGTGAGCTGGTCTAACTGATCTCAGTACAGTGGGATATCCAGATCCCCAGTGACAGGGTTATAGAGGTGAGCTGGTGTAACTGATCTCAGTACAGTGGGATATCCAGATCCCCAGTGACAGGGTTATAGAGGTGAGCTGGTCTAACTGATCTCAGTACAGTGGGATATCCAGGTCCCCATTGACAGGGTTATAGAGATGAGCTGGTCTAACTGATCTCAGTACAGTGGGATATCCAGATCCCCAGTGACAGGGTTATAGAGGTGAGCTGGTCTAACTGATCTCAGTACAGTGGGATATCCAGGTCCCCATTGACAGGGTTATAGAGGTGAGCTGGTCTAACTGATCTCAGTACAGTGGGATATCCAGGTCCCCATTGACAGGGTTATAGAGGTGAGCTGGTCTAACTGATCTCAGTACAGTGGGATATCCAGGTCCCCATTGACAGGGTTATAGAGGTGAGCTGGTCTAACTGATCTCAGTACAGCCATCCAAAAAAGGTACGTGAACATGCTAATATACCCTCAGATTTTGGCTGAATCTCCTTTCTTTTCACCCTCCCTCACTCCCCCCCTCCTTCTTTCTCTCCTTCTCTTTCTCTCTCCATCCCACTGTCCCCTCTTTCTCTCCCCAGGCTGAGACCAGAGCAGAGTTCGCTGAGAGGACAGTTGCTAAACTGGAAAAGACCATCGATGACCTGGAAGGTGGGCGGTCACTCACTCTATGTTGTTGTAGTTTATTGAGGGTGCAGGGTGCAGCGTGCAGTGTGCAGGGTGTGGGTGCACTCTCTCTCCATGCAGTACATTACAGAGAAAACCCAGAACTGCCACATCTCCCGTGTGTGTGTGTGTGTGTGTGTGTGTGAGTGTGTGCGTGTGTGCGTGTGTGCGTGTGTGTGCTGTGTGTGAGTGTGTGTGTGTGTGTGAGTGTGTGCTGTGTGTGTGTGAGTGTGTGCTGTGTGTGTGTGTGTGTGTGTGTGTGTGTGTGTGTGTCTCAGGGGCATGTGGACCTCTCACTGGTTCCCCTTGCGATGCTCACATTGTTGTTGAATTTATATATCCAGATCCCTGTGGCTCCAGTGCACAGGTACACAGCTCATTCACATGTAAGATCCCTGAGACTCCAGTGCACAGGTACACAGCTCATTCCTGTGGCTCCAGTGCACAGGTACACAGCTAATTCCCTGTGACTCCAGTGCACAGGTACACAGCTCATTCCTGTGGCTCCAGTGCACAGGTACACAGCTCATCCCTGTGGCTCCAGTGCACAGGTACACAGCTCATTCCTGTGGCTCCAGTGCACAGGTACACAGCTCATTCCTGTGGCTCCAGTGCACAGGTACACAGCTCATTCCCTGTGGCTCCAGTGCACAGGTACACAGCTCATTCACATGTAAGATCCCTGTGACTCCAGTGCACAGGTACACAGCTCATTCCCTGTGACTCCAGTGCACAGGTACACAGCTCATTCCTGTGGCTCCAGTGCACAGGTACACAGCTCATTCCTGTGGCTCCAGTGCACAGGTACGCAGCTCATTTCTGTGGCTCCAGTGCACAGGTACACAGCTCATCCCTGTGGCTCCAGTGCACAGGTACACAGCTCATTCCTGTGGCTCCAGTGCACAGGTACGCAGCTCATTTCTGTGGCTCCAGACCAGGGGTGTCAAACTCATTCCATCGAGGGCCGAGTGTATGCAGGTTTTTGTTCCAACCGTGCCCTACACCAGCTGATTTCACTAATTAGCTCAGCTCTTCAACCAAGGAGGTGAACTAATTAGTGGAATCAGCTGGTGTAGAGCATGGTTAGAACAAAAACTTGCATACACTAGGCCCTCGATGGAATGAGTTTGACACCCCTGCTCCAGACGCTCGCTCTTTATTCCTCTTTGCTGTCTTTTTCTTCCTTTCTCTTGCTGACCTGTGCTTTCTCTTTTTTTTCTTTTCCCCTCCCCTCCTCTCTTTTCCTCCGCCGCCTCTCTGCACCCTTCCTGCCTCTCTGCCCGCTGACCTTTGACCTCCAGACGAACTGTACGCTCAGAAGCTGAAATACAAGGCCATCAGTGAGGAGCTGGACCATGCCCTCAATGACATGACCTCTTTGTAGATGACCTTTCACCCTTCACCCCTGAGCTCTGCACAGAGGAGCCCACCTCCCCCCACAACACCCACCCCGTGCCCCTCACGTGCCCCTCTATGCCCTCTAAATACCCCCCTATACCCCTAAATACCCCCTGATGCCCCCTATCACTGTCTCACAGTCCTGTGAGAATCTCTCTGGAAACAAAGCTTCAATAAAGCTCTTTCTGTCTTATGCAAAGAAAGATCTCATTCATTTCTCATTCCTCAATGCAAACATGTGAGCACAGTCATTCTCCTGTGAGCACCGCACAGTGAACACAGTCATTCTCCTGTGAGCACCGCACAGTGAGCACAGTCATTCTCCTTTGAGCACAGCACAGTGAGCACAGTCATTCTCCTGTGAGCACAGCACAGTGAACACAGTCATTCTCCTGTGAGCACAGTACAGTGAGCACAGTCATTCTCCTGTGAGCACAGCACAGTGAGCACAGTCATTCTCCTGTGAGCACAGCACAGTGAGCACAGTCATTCTCCTGTGAGCACAGCACAGTGAACAGTTATTCTCCTGTGAGCACAGCACAGTGAGCACAGTCATTCTCCTGTGAGCACGGCACAGTAAGCACAGTCATTCTCCTGTGAGCACAGCACAGTGAGCACAGTCATTCTCCTGTGAGCACAGCACAGTGAGCACAGTCATTCTCCTGTGAGCACCGCACAGTGAGCACAGTCATTCTCCTGTGAGCACCGCACAGTGAGCACAGTCATTCTCCTGTGAGCACCGCACAGTGAGCACAGTCATTCTCCTGAGTGCTCTGTGCTGCTGCACATGTGGGGTTTGATTTGCCTCCTGCTTTCAGAACATAGAGTGCAGCTATTTTCCCATGAGGCCATAGCAGACGAAGGTGAGACCCTGCTTGAGTGAGTGACTGGGACAGTGTCACGTGGGGCGCAAACGTCTGTGTGTCTGACTAACGCTGCGTGCTGCAGGTTAACTGGTAAGATTAACAGGATTAAAGGTGTGTGCTGCATGGGCTGCTTTTGTTCAGAGACTGATTACTGTTTTATTGGCAAGTAGTGTTCAAATCTTCACAGACCCATAAAGTGCTAGATTACATTCACTCTCACTGTCATGGTTTATGACCTTTTTCCCTTGTGGTCGTGTTCCTCGGTCGCCACACGTGGGCGCTGCTTCGTTGGTGGAGTTCTCGCGAAGAAGTCTCATCTGCGTTGCACAGCTGTACATGGTTACCGGTGAGCTATATAAGCCTTCCGTTTCCTTCTATCGGGGCTTTGATATTGATTGATTGTTTGTACTGTGGTTTATTGTCTGGTGTGAGTTTTGTACCATTTGTGCTACTCGCCTATTTTTAACGTCTCATTGCTGAGGCAGGGCTTATTCTTGCTGGCTCTTTAGTTACTTATCTCGTAGAAGTATGGGACCGCAGATCTATGCTCTAATTCGCCTGTAAAATGTTTCTCTCTCCTGGGAGATCGGGCGTTCACGATTCTACTTCGTTATCTAGCTCGTAGAAGTTAGGGTAGCAGTTCTTTGTTCCATTTTCGCCTTTGATTGGTTTTCTTACTGAGAGACCTGGCGTTTTAGCTTCTACTCATTTCCGTGTTACAGTGAGCCAGTTAGTAGCTTTGGTACGTTTATTCCCTGTTTTGTCTCCTTCTCGTGGACTACGTTCCCCTTTGTTGTGAGTCAGGGTTTTTTGTTATATTGAGAGGCAGTGTGTGCTATTTTCTATTAAGTTTGCGTTGGTCTTTTGTTACAGCTGTTCTGTTTTGTCCTTTTTACCTGCGGGACGATTTTGTTTGGAACTGTAGTTCTGTTCGATCTCCGGGTGTGTTTCTTCTTATTTGGAGCTTGGGCGATGTTGTGGACATGTGTGTGTGTGTGACTGCGTGTTTCTGAAAATAGCCTCGGAACGTTAGCTCTCTGTTCCATTTCGCCTCGTTACATATTCATTTACTGAGAGGCTAGGGCGTGTGTTTTCAATTAAGCTTGCGTTAGTCATGTTTGCTAGTAAAGTTATGGGACGACGGTGCTCCCTCGGCTCGCCTGTAAAATGTTTCTCTCTCCTGGGAGATCGGGCGTTTACCCCTTTACGTTTTCTGGATCAATGCGGGACTTGCCTATGTGGATGTAGTTATTCGGACTCTTCCCCCCTGGCGTATTTGCCTATGTGGAAGTAGCTATTAGGACTCGTCCCCCCTGGCTCTTTTCTGTTCCTGCTTCCTGGTCGTTGCATTTGACTGCAAGCCTATTAAACTAGCCATGGAATTTTATATCTTTTCCTTCGCCTCGTTACATTTCCTCTTTACCAAGAGGCAGGGCTTTTATTCTTTATCAAACTTGTGTTGGTGCAGCTGTTCTGTTTCGTCCTTTTTACTTGCGGGACGATTTTGTTCGGAACTGTAGTTCTGTTCGTTCTCCAGGTATGTTTCTCCTTATATGGAGCTTGGGTGTTTTTGTTGACAGGTTTGCGTTTGACTGCGAGTCCCTGAGAGTAGCCTTGGAACGTTAGATCTCCGTTCCTTTTCTCCTCCTCGTATACTAATGCTTATTAGTTTTCAGTGTTTGTTGACTGTGTTTTATTTGTGCCTTTACGCTACTCGCCCGTTCTTATGCGTCTCGTTACCGAGACAGGGCGCGTATTATTTCTGGCTATTCAGAGACCTGTCCTTGCACTTCTACATATTGGCATGTGACAGTGAGCCGGTTAGTAGCGTTTGTAGGCGTGTCCGTTGTCTTGTCTCCTCCCTTAACTGCGGGGTTTCCCGCCTTAGTGGCCCTAGGGCTTAAAGAATCCCCTTGCTGCGTTTGGCTCCTCCTACCTCACACGTCACGCCCCATTACACACTGAGACACAAATGTGAGTGTGGAAGTGGTGCATGGTTGGCGTGTGTGTGTGTGTGTGTGCGTGTGTGTGGCATGGTTGGGATGTGTGTATGTGTGTGTGTGTGTTCCACAGAGATAGTTCCACTGACACGTGTCTGGGGTTGTTGTACACGCCTCTGTGACAGGGCATTTCCACAAGCTGGGCTGAAGATGAGTAACATTACATTTTAAAGTTAAGTTTAATTTGTGAATGTTAAAATGTTTTTTTTGTTTTCACAGAAAGATTATCCTACGCCAAAGAGGAGAACCTGGTAATGCAGGAGGTGCTGGACCAGACCCTGCAGGAGCTCAACAGCCTATAGCCATTCAGAGAGGAGGAAGAGGAGGAGGGGGCGAGGAAGAGCAGCAGTGACAAACACAAGCCAATGTTTAGGGTGTCTCTCTGCATTCCTTACGCAGTTGTTCTGTTCATTTCCAACCACCGAGCTCTCAAAGCTACAAACTTGCTCAGAATTGTTACTCAAATGTAAGGACTAAATGCCCAGCAGCTGGTCTGAGTATGTGGCCTGTTGCCTGGAAACGGAACAATGTGGCCTGTTGCCTGGAAACGGAACAACAGCCGCTTTTTCCTTTTTAATCCCAAGGGTGCCTCATTGTTTTCTCAAACCCATGTCCACTGCCTTGGAGAGATCGCTTCTTATACCCTGTGTGTGTGTGTGTGTGTGTGTGTGTGTGTGTGTGTGTGTGTGTGTGTGTGTGTGTGTGTGTGTGTGTGTGTGTGTTGGCTTTGCTCCTGTATTTAACATGATGCTGGACCTGTGTCTCACTGTATCTGCATTCAGTGTTTTATTTTTTTTTAACTTACAGTCCATAAAAATAATTTTCATAAACCTGCTGAGCCCTTTTTGTCATTTCTGTGATAAGGATCTGTTATATACAGTAACCACCCCTCATCTCTGATTGGCTGCACAGAGAATGGAGTTCTCAGTTGACATACCTACTTTACAAAACTGGATACAGCTGCTTGTAAGAAAACTGAACATATTTCACCCTGTAAAAGGCAGTCCTATATTACTGTGTGTGGCATGTAGGGTGAAGACTAGTCACTGGCTCTCCTGCAGTACTGTGTGTGGTCTGTAGGGTGTAAAATAGTCACTGGCTCTCCTGTAGTACCGTGTGAGGCCTGTGTAGGGTGTAAAATAGTCACTGGCTCTCCTGTAGTACTGTGTGTGGCCTGTAGGGTGAAGACTAGTCACTGGCTCCCCTGTAGTACTGTATGTGGTCTGTAGGGTGAAGACTAGTCACTAGTACTGTGTGTGGCCTGTAGGGTGTAAAATAGTCACTGGCTCTCCTGTAGTACTGTGTGTGGCCTGTAGGGTGAAGACTAGTCACTGGCTCTCCTGTAGTACTGTGTGTGGTCTGTAGGGTGAAGACTAGTCACTGGCTCTCCTGTAGTACTGTGTGTGGCCTGTAGGGTGTAAAATAGTCACTGGCTCTCCTGTAGTACTGTGTGTGGCCTGTAGGGTGTAAAATAGTCACTGGCTCTCCTGTAGTACTGTGTGTGGCCTGTAGGGTATAAAATAGTCACTGGCTTTCCTGTAGTACTGTGTGTGGCCTGTAGGGTATAAAATAGTCACTGGCTTTCCTGTAGTACTGTGTGTGGCCTGTATGGTATAAAATAGTAACTGGCTCTCCTGTAGTACCGTGTGAGGCCTGTAGGGTGTAAAATAGTCACTGGCTCTCCTGTAATACTGTGTGTGTGTGTCCTGTAGGGTGTAAAATAGTCACTGGCTCTCCTGTAGTACTGTGTGTGGCCTGTAGGGTGTAAAATAGTCACTGGCTCTCCTGTAGTACTGTGTGTGGCCTGTAGGGTATAAAATAGTCACTGGCTTTCCTGTAGTACTGTGTGTGGCCTGTAGGGTGTAAAATAGTCACTGGCTCTCCTGTAGTACTGTGTGTGGCCTGTAGGGTGTAAAATAGTTACATGTATTTGCAGGTGTGTAGGGTGCAGGTGACAGAGGCATCCTGCAGGGAGGTGGAAAATTGTTTTAAAAAACAATTGGAATTTATGGTGATAGTGTACTAGTGAGGAATTATACAAAATATTAAATTATTGGAATATTTAACCACAAGATCACAAATCTTGAAAATGCTAAATGTTTTCACAACACCAGTATTACTGCCAAACACCGTCTCTTCCTTATTATGGACAAATACTGACGTGGAGTTTGATACAGTGCTTTGGGGAGCTTGATACAGTGCTTTGGGGAGCTGTACAATACTCACAAATTGTTTTAAATCAATATCCTGAGATGCTTATCTGACATTTTCATCCCCCTTCGTGTACAACAATTTTTAAGAAACGTTTGTCATCTACTGGATAAATTGAGCAAGTTTATTTTGGTTGTACCAGCAGAGGGCACCGTGTACTCTTGTATAAGTTGCTTGTCTAAGGTTCACGTTCTGATGACTTTGTTGTACACTGCAAACTACATAGTAATTACTGTTATTAATACTCTACGCTTTTGACTTAACTGGTGACGTCAGAGATGGCACTACACGCAAACCCATAGATATATATATATAAAAATAGTGCAAACCTCACAAAATTATGTCTCGCACTTTTTTTTTTTTTAGCATTTAAGGAATTCATGATCACATTATTTGAGAATACTCGCTGTGATCCAAGAAAACCGGAGTGAGGGAAAGCAGTCGCTAAACGTGCGTCGTGACGGCAAGATAACCATCTTGTTATTGTATATTTTCTTGTACATCTTTGCGTCTGCAACACAGAACTGTCTGGAACAATCAACTTCCGGGGCCAACGAGTTGGGGGCGGGCTCACAGAACAATGACGTGTGACTAGACCAATAAGATTCCGAGTTGTTTCAGCTGGGCGGTGTTGGCAGCTCGTAGCCGGTGTCGGGCGGGATTTCCGCAATATCCAGTAATATGGCGAAGACCTACGACTACCTGTTTAAATTACTATTAATCGGGGACTCCGGAGTTGGGAAGACGTGGTGTGTTGTTCAGGTTTTCAGAAGATGCCTTTAATTCAACATTTATCTCCACGATAGGTATGTGAGTCTTGATTTAACTGCGCAAAACAGGTAGGTAACAGTTATACGATGTGGGTCCCACAGCTACTGGGACAGTAACTAGTGCCGGCTCTGTATCCTCCAAACCGCGCTCAGGGTTGTAAGCAAGTATAAGTTAACGTAACGTAGCTAACTTGACTGGATAAAGTTAAATGGCAAAAAATTACACAGTAAACTGGAAGCTCGGTCGTTTACTGTCATAAATGATATTGGGATGTTTCTGACAGCCACTTAATCAGTGAGCTAGTTAGCTGGTCAGTCACCTGGCAGAGGTCTAATGACTTAGGTATTTAGCTAGCTAACGCGTCGCAAGTTCACCGGGTTGTAATAAATATGCATAGCTAACTTAGCTGACAGCTATTCAAACACGACTCCAGGGCACAGTACCGGTAGGTTAACTTTGGCTAGCCAGTTATCAGTAGCCAATACTGCACCAACTTCAGTTACTTCCTGATTGGCTAAGTAGGTGTAGTTACGGTTAGCGGTGGATGTAGCGTTCGTCTCTTCCGGAATTTCTCATTTTTAATCTGAAATTTGACAAACTGTTGCCTTAGTTATAGACATTTCAAACACAGAACGCATATTAAACAAGTAGTATTTTCCTAAATAACGTGAAGTCGTCTGTGTTTTACCGGATGTTAGCCAACGTCACATTCTCTACCATTTCATGTCACCGTTGTATGTAACGTTAACGTTAAAGCTGTACAAGTTTAGGACGTCATGTTCTTGAGTCGTTACGTCACACTGCTTTTCCACTGTTGGACAGCACATTGTGACAGTGCAGATGGATAGCTACCCGGTTAAATCGTTGTGCCTGATAAAGACATGCCAGTGTCGACAGGGAGAAATATTTCTGAGTTAATAGAATTGAGTACAGGGCCGTCTGTGTGAGTGGTATTAATATTTGACGTGGAACTTTTTATGGTTCCTGATCGACGTGCTCGATCAGTGGCGAACGTGCGTGGTGACGTCATGTAAACAGTGCAGGCGAGAGTGGTGGAATTAATATTTTTAAACGCAAGCTCAAAACTTATCTTTTTAGCCTCCTCTCCTCCACTACCACCTCCTCTCCTCCACTACCTCCTCCATTCCTCCACTACAACCTCCTCTCCTCCACTACCTCCTCCATTCCTCCACTACCACCTCCTCTCCTCCACTACCTCCTCCATTCCTCCACTACCTCCTCCATTCCTCCACTACCACAACGGATCTTTGTGTTTTAATCTAATGTTGCTGATTACGTCTTAATTACATATTAATGTACATATTAATTAATGCCTAGACACAAGTCACAATGTCAGGTACATTGTATACTGTACATGTATATACTTGTACTTGAAACGTTCAGGAAGTTTTGAATACTTCTGGGTAGGAGAGGAGTGGTAGTGGGGGAGTGGATGAAAGGAGGAGAGGAGTGGTAGTGGGGGAGTGGATGAAAGGAGGAGAGGAGTGGTAGTGGGGGAGTGGAGGAAAGGAGATGGGGAGTGAACAATATTGGGACACACCCTAGGTGAAAGTGCACCTTATTTCCTGTTCACGCAGGCAAACCACGTTACCTGGGCAACCACAACAGCAAGCTGTCTTTTATTTATTTATTTTTAGCAGCGAGAGTCATTTCTGTTGGCTCGGTGTCAGAAGCAGTTGACATTCATCTTTCTGGTTTCTGTTCTCTCTTAGGCATTGACTTTAAGATTAGAACCATAGAACTAGATGGGAAGAAGATTAAGCTCCAGATATGGTGAGTAAAACCATAGATATAGAACCGTGGTTGGTGGTTCTAGATCTATGAGTAAAAACTGAGCAAAGCTCCTCATGTTATTATGCATTTTTACTTTCGCCTTTTTTTTTTACTGATTTATATCCGGAATTAAACACAATTACTATATATTTACTTCACAGACTCCCTTAACCCTTGTGACGTACACAAATAATATTTTTACAGTGTCCATTTATATGTTGTATTTACATTTGAGTCATTTAACCCTTATACAGACTAACTTGCACAGATTCCATTCTTTCTCATGCAGCTGGATGTTTACTGAAGCAGTTCAGCTTAAGCACTATTGATAAAGGGTACTGTGGCATGTTCCCTGTCTGGGATTTACATCCCCAATACAATTTTGTGTGTCTGAAGCCCTTTGAATGTGATTTACAGTGAGGGATGCCTGTCAGCGTAACACGGTCCTTTTTTGGTTGTAACCTTGGACCTGGTCCAGTGGCCCTGGTTGTTAAGCCAGTGTGCGGTTTCATGCATTTCAGGGACACGGCAGGCCAGGAACGGTTTCCGAACAATCACAACGGCCTACTACAGGGGAGCCATGGTGAGGCACTGCTCTCTGACTCCTCCCTGGGACCACAGATACTTTATGTGCACTAGATGCTCACGTCTCTGATTCCTCCCTCGGACCACAGATACTTTATGTGCACTAGATGCTCATGTCTCTGACTCCTCCCTGGGACCACAGATACTTTATGTACACTAGATGCTCATGTCTCTGACTCCTCCCTGGGACCACAGATACTTTTTGCGCTAGGTGCTCTCGTCCTGTTTTCTCACCGTGTTTTGGCTTGCCTGGATTATTTTCAACTTTTAAAGCACAACTGAACTTTGGTAGAACTTTGGGTTGTGTAGTTACAGTTGAAGTCGACAGTTTACATACACCTTAACCTATAAACTTCACTCCTAGTGGTTCAGACGTATCCGTCTCAATTACAGTATTCATGTTAGTCTGACATTATAAACTACAGCTTTAAGAAAACCCCGTAAATTTTGACGCAGTATTTTTTAAAAGGGTAGCCTCTTGCGAAAACCTCAGCTTCTCCAGTTACACTGCAGTGCAATAAATTAGGAGGGCGCTATTAATAGCCCAAAGCACTTACGACCCTCCTCTGGCTACAGCCACAGACTGTAAAATGCACCATTTATACACGCTAAGTAAATCATGTTCACGTATAGAAACAATAATATTTTTTTTTAAACGTTGTACAAATGAGCATTCGCTGTTTTCCCCTTGCTTACTGTACTATATACAGTACCTGATGCCTTTCGGTTTAGAAGACGTCATTTTTTTCTCCAAAATCTCTCGTATAAATATGTTGGTTATATATATACTGTATGTGACTATTCTGAAATAAATGTATTCTGTAGCAAATTTCTGAATGATACAGCTTCTTCTTCAGTTCAAACTTAAAACCATGGATGTGCAGGGAATATTTTTTTTAGATATTGACATTTAAATAAAACTAGTAGAAACCAGGTGGAAATTGCCTCTGAAGGGCCTAAGTAAATAGAGTTAACCAAATCCATTTAAACTCAGTTTTTCACAATTCCTGACATTTAATCCTAGTAAACATTCCCTGTTTTAGGTCAGTTAGGATTACAACTTTATTTTAAGACTGTGAAATGTCAGTTTCTGGAATTTTCCAAGCTGTTTAAAGGCACAGTGAACTTAGTGTATGTAAACTTCTGACCCACTGGAATTATGATACAGTGAATTAAAAGTGAAATAATCTGTCTGTAAACAATTGTTGGAAAAATGACTTGTGTCATGCACAAAGTAGATGTCCTAACTGACTTGCCAACACTATAGTTTGCTAACATGAAATCTGTGCAGTGGTTAAATTTTAATGACTGGTTAAATTTTTTAGAGTTTTAATGACTTCAATGCCTAAGTGTATGTAAACTTCTGACTTCAATTATACCTGGCCATGATATGAGTCCAAATAGTGGTGAAATGTGTTTGTTAGTTGCTCTGTGCTCCCCTGGGGTGATAATCCAGAATAGGGTATTTGTCGCTCTCCATTCAGGGCAGCTAAAACTGTCTCAAAATGACACTTCTAGCACGTATATGAACTAGAACGAAGTGGATTCTGTCAATACAAACAATAACCAGTTTTAGCTGCCCTATAGAAGCGACAATGGAGAGCGACAAATACCCTATTCTGGATTATCACCCCAGGGGAGCACAGAGCAACTAACAAACATATTTCTCCACCATTTGGACTCGTATCACAGCCAGGTAACTACACAACCCAAAGTTCTACCAATTTCAGTTATACTTTAAACATGTCTGGATTCCTCTCTCTCTCCCCCCCCCCCCCCCCCCCTCTCTTTCTCTCTCCCCCACCCCCCCCTCTCTCTCTCACCCTCTACCTCTATCTTTTTCTTTCTATCTCTATATCTCTCTTATTCTTTTTCTCCCCCTCCCTCTTCCTTTTTCTCTCTCCCTCTATCCCCCCCCCTTCCTCCTTTTTGATTCATGTATTTTCCTTCATCCTTGGCAGGGAATTATGCTGGTTTATGACATCACCAATGAGAAGTCTTTCGACAACATAAAGAACTACT
>JAINUF010000025.1:844391-861891 GCA_029718625.1 Synaphobranchus kaupii
ACACTGACCGGAGATCAGCTCTAACAGGCAGGACACTGACCTGAGATCAGCTCTAACAGGCAGGACACTGACCGGAGATCAGCTCTAACAGGCAGGACACAGGCACTAAGCACAGCTGAAGGTGATGGAGAGTACCTGTCTGTCCAAGTAGCCTTTTCCATCTGGATCGGCCAGTTCCCAGATCTGAGTGCGTAAAGAAGGAGAGGTAGAAAAACAGAGAAAGCGTGAGCATGTGGAGTTCGGCCATTTTCTTTTATTCATTTATTTCTTTGATGTGTTTAATGTTTATTTTCTTAGTTCATGTGACCCACCTTTCCCAGGGTGGAGTCTGAGAGTCCTGACTTCTTCAGGAAAAGAGCCGCTTCAGTGGCCCCCACTCTACCTGTGCTTCTGGGGTCCACCTGTTGAAGGGGGCCCATTGTGACATCATCACACTGTGCCATGCTTGCTAGCTCCTCTTAGGACCAGAGTATACTGTGACATCATCACACTGTGCCATGCTTGCTAGCTCCTCTTAGGACCAGAGTATACTGTGACATCATCACACTGTGCCATGCTTGCTAGCTCCTCTAAGGACCAGAGTATACTGTGACATCATCACACTGTGCCATGCTTGCTAGCTCCTCTTAGGACCAGAGTATACTGTGACATCATCACACTGTGCCATGCTTGCTAGCTCCTCTTAGGACCAGAGTATACTGTCACATCATCACACTGTGCCATGCTTGCTAGCTCCTCTAAGGACCAGAGTATACTGTGACATCATCACACTGTGCCATGCTTGCTAGCTCCTCTTAGGACCAGAGTATACTGTGACATCATCACACTGTGCCATGCTTGCTAGCTCCTCTTAGGACCAGAGTATACTGTGACATCATCACACTGTGCCATGCTTGCTAGCTCCTCTTAGGACCAGAGTATACTGTGACATCATCACACTGTGCCATGCTTGCTAGCTCCTCTTAGGACCAGAGTATACTGTGACACCAGAGTATACTGTGACATCATCACACTGTGCCATGCTTGCTAGCTCCTCTAAGGACCAGAGTATAAGGGGACTTATAAGGACCAGAGTTCTAAGTAGTAGGGTGTTTGTGCCCATGTCAGAGAGGGAGCACAGATACCTCAGCAGATCCTGCACACTGACACTGACACTGACACTGACACTGACACTGACACTGACACTGACACACACACACACACACACACACACACACACACACACACACACACACACACACACACACACACACACACACACACACACACACACACACACACCTGTATAAGCAGGTGTAAACAGCACTGAGGGGTAAAGGTGTACCTTACCTGTCTGTAATAGCTCTCATACACAGGGCTTCCACTGGAGAGCTGGAGGGAGACAGATCAATAATGTGGAATATGAACAACATTGTCTTAATGTACCATCCAACCTCAGATTTTTACAACTGACTACAGACACTATTGTCACGATTTCCAAATCCGTCCACGTTAACACACTCGCACACCGTACGGAAACACGTTAACACACTCACACACCGTATGGAAACACGTTAACACACTTGCACACCGTACGGAAACACGTTAACACACTCACACACCGTATGGAAACACGTTAACACACTCGCACACAGTATGGAAACAGAGCCTGCTTTACCCATTTATAACCGCAAACACATGGCGGCGCTGTCTACTGAAATACTGCAGCGCTTCAACGCTGAACATGCGCCCGTACTACACATTTATTACCAACATGCGCCCGTACTACACATTTATTACCAACATGCGCCCGTACTACACATTTATTACCAACATGCGCCCGTACTACACATTTATTACCAACATGCGCCCGTACTACACATTTATTACCAACATGCGCCCGTACTACGCATTTATTACCAACATGCGCCCGTACTACACATTTATTACCAACATGCGCCCGTACTACGCATTTATTACCAACATGCGCCCGTACTACGCATTTATTACCAACATGCGCCCGTACTACGCATTTATTACTAACACACACAGCTCAGATCCCTGTTGCTCACCGACTCGCAGTAACCACATTTCACCACTAGAGGGACTCACACTGGGCACAGTGGGCAGTGCCTTGGCCCTTGATTACATTCAGCGTATGAAATTAAGTGGCTCGTGGATTCTAAAAATCACCAGCCATTTTCAACATTTTACCAGCCACATTACCTTTTACAAAACAACACAACCTGTTTGGTTACCTGCCAAAGTGGCTGCTACAGTAAAAATCTTACCAGTCAAAATCAAAATTTTACCAGCATTCGGCTGGTGGCGGGGGTTAATTTCACACCCTGATTACATTACATTAGAATCACTAGCAGATGCTCTTATCCAGAGAGATATACAGTAGTGATGATGCCTGGCATTTATATAGGGCCTTTACAACTCAAAGCACTTTACAGTGATGAGGGGGAAACTCGCCTCTACCACCACCAATGTGTAGCACCCACATGGGTGATGCAACGGCAGCCATTTTGCGCCAGAATGCTCACCACACATCAGCTGAGGTGGAGAGGGAGAGAACAATTTTTTAGCCAATTAAACTGGGGGATGATTAGGTAGCAGATTGAAAGAGCCTGGGTTGGGAGTTTAGCCAGGACACCGGGGAAACCCTACTCTTTACGATAAGCACCAGGTAACCTATCTTTACACCGACAGAACAATAGCATTATCCTGAAAGAAAGAAAGAGAAAGAGTAAAGAGGATTGGGGAAGCCATGGTGCAATCTGAATCAGACACTTCCTGTGTGACCGAGCCCCACTTCCTGTGTGACCACAGTGAGTCAGGACCTCGGTTTAACGTCTCATCCGAAAGTCGGCATCTCCTACAGCACAGTGTCCCCATCACTGCACTGGGGCATTGGGTTTTTTTTATTTGACCGGAGGAAAGACTGCCCCCTACTGGCCCACCAACACCACTTCCAGCAGCAACTTAGTTTTCCCCAGAGGTCTCCCATCCAAGTACTAACCAAGCCCACACCTGCTTAGCTTCAGCCATTCAGCAGCAGCAGAGTGCATGGTGGTATAGCTGCTTAGCTTCAGCCATTCAGCAGCAGCAGAGTGCATGGTGGTATAGCTGCTTAGCTTCAGCCATTCAGCAGCAGCAGAGTGCATGGTGGTATGGAGAACATTAGTCCTAGTCTCAGAAATAGCTGCCAGGTAACCTATCTTTACACCGACAGAACAATAGCATTATCCTGAAAGAAAGAAAGAGAAAGAGTAAAGAGGATTGGGGAAGCCATGGTGCAATCTGAATCAGACACTTCCTGTGTGACCAAGCCCCACTTCCTGTGTGACCGAGCCCCACTTCCTGTGTGACCGAGCCCCACTTCCTGTGTGACCGAGCCCCACTTCCTGTGTGACCGAGCCCCACTTCCTGATAATAAAATAGGGATGGGAACTGAGAGTACAGTGGGGACGGAAAGTATTTGGGCATGTGACAATTTTTGTTGTTTTGGCCGTGTACTCCAGAACATTGGATTTGAAATAGAACAGTGACTATGAAGTTAAAGGGGACATGAAGCACTCGGTAAAGTGGTTCTGGTTCATTAGCTTTTTACCTTAAATTAGATGTGACCGTGCGTTCAAATCTCAAACCGACCCGTATTTGCTGGAAAAAGAAGTTAAAAGTCGCTTTTTTTCCACTAGGGCGCAGCCATCTTGGACCAACTGCAGTCGTGACATCACTAGGTTGGTTGGTCTCGGCTGTTCAATGTATTACTACGGAAAAATATCTGACTTTGTGACCTCAATGATGTATCGTGAGGAAAAAATAAAACAATAAACGCACAGACGGTCTTTTTGTATTGCCCCGAGATGCTTTCCACTAACTGCTTCTGACCATACTAATGCTGTGGCCTGACGAGCCGGCAACTGCAGCGCCGCTGCATTGCCTTGATAAACGGTTTGGGAGCTAAAGTCGTGTCTAGCTAATATTGCCTATAGAAAATAAGCGTTAGCTTGTGATGCTAGGTTGCGGTAGGTATATATTTGCAGGCTGTTAACTAATATATCAAGGCAATGCAGCAGTGCTGGAGTTGCCGGCTCATCACGTCCATCTTAAACCCCGACTTTACTCTCCCTGTAGTCAGCCTTCCTTCCTGTTTCAGACAGGACAGCAAAATCAACAACTGAAGAGAGGTGTGTATGTGTGTGTGTGTGTGTGTGTGTGTGTGCGCGTGCTAATTCTATAATTCAAAATTTACACTGAGCAATTCCGTTTTCAGTCAGTCACATTTTTTTTTGCATTAGTGGACATTTTTTCCAGTTCTTGAACACCACAGCTGACCTGACAACCACTGAAATTAATGAGAAAAACAGCGTGGGTAGTTTTGAGTTACTGACGAGAAAGAGAAAAAATAATAACTCACCAGTCATCAGCAAATAAGAATGTTTTAGTGGATGAGTTTCACAAGCCGCCCAGTAGGTTTAACAGTTAAACTGTGGGTGTTCTTTAAAATGGGGGAGGGAGAAGATTACACTGTTGCGAGTGCCTAAACTAGTTAAACCTGTGGTTTAAATCTCCCGTCTGCTCTGCAGGGAACAAGTTTGGGAGCGGAGCGCATTCGGAAAGATTGCAAGTTTAAATATCAGGTAAACCTCCACTGCACCACCCTAGAGCTGTACACAATCTGCAATATCTCATTCTGATCAACAAATACGCAAACAATGTTCAGTGCACTTAATACACCCTTTAGGATGTTGGCCTATGCCAAGAAAATCTGTACCACAATGTTAAATCAATCAGACCTGCCCTGCAGTGGAAACCTGTTTTTAAATTAAACACTCTGCTTGGAAAAACAACTCTACCAGGACACTGCTATATATCAACAATAACAAACCTCTCAAGACAGTATTCTGCTTTTTACAGACAAGGTTTACATTAAGGCTTGTCCTATTGTCCGAGACAAGTATAAATATATATAGTATTTTTGGTCAGATAAGTACAATTTTCCATTCACTTATCTGAACGGACAAATGAGAGATTTAAAAAATTCGATAAAAAATGATCTAAACAGAAGTAGAAATTGTATGGTGCTCATTTCACCTGCCATCCTGATTACATCGTTAATGAGATAATTGTGCCAATTGTGAGGGTTTGGAGAAGTCCCAGTTACCCGACAGACAACTGCTAAAAAAGTTTAATGTCAAGCGCCGACAGATACAACAAAAACAAGATCGCTGATAAATGGCCCAGGTATTGGCATGTTTTAAAACGGGCGCTTTGTCAGATCAGTATCTCGTTTTACCGGTCTGTAAAATGAGTCAATAACAGAATAACTAAGCACATTATCAGCCCGTGATTTATACCTCAGAAAGTGCATCGTGACTACGAACAGATGCTTAAAAAAAGACATGGTTGTTCGCTGTCAAACTATCAAAATATAACGTTAACGCAGATTGTTGAAAGATTATCTTGGCTGTGTAATGTGGTTGCTAGGTCTCTTTCAACATCAGACACCATGAAACGCTGATCGCGTCCACCTTGCTCAGTAGGCTAGTTAGCTTAGCTACGTAGTTACCTGCCCAGTGACTTAGTGAGAATAACCATGTAGGCACCTGCTATACATGCCCAACCCTGCCCCTGACAGAGAAACGAAGCGTGTTTTTCCAGTTAAGTTCACCAGATCCAACATACCTTTTGGTTTGAGTGATGTGTGTTAAGTTACTATTGTTCTTAACACACATTCTGACAAGCTGCCTACTTGACCGGTTTCACACTTGTTACAAATTATGTCGCTGGTCATAATAGATTGGAATTACCAGGATTCATAAAGTCAGCCAGACATCAGCGAGCCGAACAACCAACGAGAACTGGAAACCTAACTGCAGCGCACCTGTCTAAGGACTGTCAACACCGGACCGTCCAGCTCGGCGTCCACATGGATCCTTATCAAACAACACAGCCAGCCAGATTCCCCGTCCTCGTATTTCCGTACAGCCGTTTAACTCTAGCTTTTCTGATCTGCTGCGTAACGTTAACATCAGATTCATCCGTTTCTGTAGGCTACGGAGTATAATTTAGATCGTTGACTTAACATTTTAATCACTAGCTGGCCACTGAACCGCAAAGACGGAAAGCTAGCAGCCAGTACCGGCGATACGACGTGGGCCTTGCCCCCGTACAACCTTTCAGTAGAACGACTTTAAGCGGCAATACCTCACACATCTCCAAAACCGATGGATACTAGACACGGTCCCATCACCAGAAACAACGACTGTGTTTATTTCACCCTTGCTTCTCAATAAAAGATTACCAAAACAAGCTCCTGTACCTGAGAGAGAGACATGAGCGCCGCCATGTTTCCTGCCGCTACGGGAGCGCGCACCCCACAGGAAGCGGAGCGACAACATTCCTCAGCTAAATAGCAAACTTCACGCGAAAACTATCAACACTTATTACAATTTAATGCACCTCAATTTTAGGAATATTACGGTTTTGTGCTAAATAACAAAATCACACAGTATTTTAAAAAAAATACAATTCCACTGAATTCAAATTTCAGTCGAACTAGTTTTTTCCCCCAAATGTCCATTGCGGCTAAGTTACGGTATTAACTGTGGCTAAATCAGTCGGCTATTGTTTTGGCTGTTCATTTTTTATTTCTGTTGTAGCGCCATCGCGTGGAAAACTAACCGAATGGCAGGTGTGTTCCGTGGCGGTCGACCCGCAACTTTGTCAGCCCGTCATTGTGATTGGAGCAGGGGTCAGCTGTACGAAAAAAGGTACATGCTCCCTTCACCTGCGCGAGGGTACAGTATTCATACTTGTACTTTAATGACAGAGCCCGCCCAGCCCCCTCGGAATGACTTAATCCGAGAACAGAAAATATCAAAAAAACGTGTGAAATATAAAAACGTAACGCACAAGACGGGTGTTATATTTTTAATAAAACTTTGCATAAATACATTTAATCCTGATCGCAAAAAAAATGTCCAAAGCTACGCAAGTTCAGCTAATAATAATCACGCTTACCCTGAGCACATGACGTCATGTGTAAATGGAATCTAGCTAAATGAAAAGGAAACACACACACACACACACACACACACACACACACACACACACACACACACACACACACACACACACACACACACACACACACACACACACACACACACACACACACACTAACAAAAGCTCCATCTCTCAAACTTTGGCTCTGCAAACTACACATTTGCAGCATTGCTGTAATAACTTAAATCTATTCACGAATGAATGCTTTCATGTTTGGCACCCAGTGAGCCAAGTTTCACACCTCAGTTCCAAATTAAAGACACTTCACTTTAGACTCACACAGGAACAGACAGGAATCTCCAAAGCAAGCATTCCAAAGGAAACAAACAAAAAAAATCTTTAGCATCAAAAGGCACTAGGGAACATTGGTGACACACAATGATGATTGGACGGGACAATTCCCTGTCGTGTTAACCAGCCAATCAGAGCCATCAGAGGTCAACGTGCAGATGGTCTTGCTGGTCTAATTAAAAAGCCTGCAGAATCCTTCACATTCTTAAGTCAGATTTACAAGAAAAAGCCAGGCAGCTCCTTTGGCCCAGTGGATGAAGATGTCGGGTATTACCCCACCTGACCCTGCAGATTCAGGAAGGATTGTTTGATTTAAAGGAACAGTAATAAAGGAAATAGATTATACATAAAAAAAGAAACATTAAAAAGTGCTAATTCTCTGTAAATTATATTCTATTTCACAAAGAAAATAAACAAATCATGACTGAACTAATGAAGACTTTTCATTAGTGGTGATGATGACGATGCTGATGAAGAGACCGCAGTAACAGGGGGTGCGTTCCAATACTCGAAAAATGCATCCTCCTTTCCTCCACTACCACCTCCTCTCCTCTGTGCCCCAGAAACCGATCTTTGTGTCCTAATCTAGTGTTCCTGATTACATATTAATGAATGTCTCAACACAAACTGCAATGTCAGGTACATTGTATACTGTACATGCAACTTGAAATGTACAGGCAGTTTTGCATACTTCCCTGGAGGAGACGAGTGGAGGAAAGGAGGTGAGGAGTGAAGAATATTGGGGCACACCTATGGACAACATCTGTGGTCTCCCTCAAGGCCACTAGGGGCAGGCAAGAGTACATAAATAACCCTGAAAATGTACTTCCCACCCCACCAATCAATAAACTTTGAGAATCAATAAAAACCTGCCATAATTACCATCTCCTAACCCCCCGCCCCGACCACCAAAAAATAAAAAGGGTCGGGATGCAGCACAATCGCCCCGAGTAGATTTATTTGGGGGATGGGAGGGGCACAGACACCCCGCTCTCACAGCCCGTTTACAGCTCCTCTTTTTTAGCAATGCCCTCGCCGCGTTTGCCGTCGTCGCCGCCGTCTTTGTCTTCAGCTGCCGTGGGCTCATCACCTTCATCATCCTCATCCTCATCCTCATCCTCCTCCTCCTCCTTCTCCTCCTCCTCCTTCTCCTTCTCCTTCTCCTTCTCCTTCTCCTTCTCCTCCTCCTCCTCATCCCCAGCCTCCGTCTCCTGCTCCTTGTTCTTTTCCTGCTTCCTTTTACGCTCCTCTTCCTCGTCCTTCATCTTCTTTTCTGGTTCCTGTTGGAAGAAGGGAAGGGGGTTAAGCATAGATATATGACCATAGATTAGTCAAACGTCAGTTACCGGGTAAGATGGTGGCCAGTAGCCATAGTTCTATATCTATGAGCCAATCATCAGCTACCTGGCTTCTGAAACCCGATTATGACATCACAGTGGATTAGAAAGAAAGACATTGTGCGCGTTAAGTAACTGAGCGGCTCAGCTTCGCTCAGAGGGAAGAACGCACTTAACGGGTTTCACTCACTCAGAGCCGCTCGGAGCCGCTCAGAGCGTAGCTGAGCCCTTTTGGATGTGGATCAGAGAGGAGCAATACGGAAGTGTCGTTCGCTATGGACCCACGTTTTCGGTTTACTGGGGTTTACTGACAGGAACTAAACGTGCTTTTGTTTTCCGCACTAACCATATGTGCCTAGATTTATATAACATTAGCTGTAGTAAATAAGTTAGCGATAATGCTAAGTTGATGTTACAGCCAACAACTGACAAGATTCAACCTAAAATAAGTATGCTTGAATCTTGTACGTCGCCATTTTTCCAAACAGTTGCTCAGCGCTCATGTAGAGCAGAATGTTAAGTGATTCATTCTCACCGTGAGCGCTCAGAACACGCCCGGTACATGGCACTTTTGCCATAGCTATTACAGCTGGGTAGGCACTGTACCCAGGTAAGATGGCCGCCAAATGTTTCCATTTCAGAATTTCAAATTACTATTACATCATAGTAATAGTCCTATATACAGTCAAGCCGGAAAGTCTGCACACCCCTTTCACCTTCTCCACGTTTTATTACGTTACAGACTTATACTACAATAGATTGAGTTCATTTTTTGCCTCAAACATCTACACACAATAGCCAATAATGACAGTGAAAACAGGTTTTTAGAAAATATGCAATTTTATTTTACTGACAAAAATAGGTTATTTAGGGGTTACATATCTGTACACACCCTTAGCCTAATACTTGGTTGCTGCACCTTTGGCAGCGATTACAGCTTCAAGGCGTCTTGGGAAAGAAGCTACGAGCTTGGCACACTTGTTTCTGGACATTTTTGCTCATTCCTCTTGGCATATCCTTGCAAGCTGCGTCAGGTTGGATGGGGAGCGTCGGTACACAGCCATTTTCAGCTCTTTCCACAGATGTTCAATTGGATTCAGGTCTGGGCTCTGGCTGGGCCACTCAAGGGCATGCACAGACTTTCTCCGAAGCCACTCCTTTGTTCTCTTGGCTGTGTGCTTCGGGTCGTTGTCATGTTGGAAGGTAAATCTTCGCCCCAGTCTGAGGTCCAGAGTGCTCTGGAGCAGGTTTTCTTCAAGGATCTTGGTGTACTTAGCTGCATTCATCTTTCCCTCTATCAGGACTAGTCGCCCCGTTCCCGCTGCTGAAAAACATCCCCACATCATGATGCTGCCACTGCCATGCTTCACTGTAGGGATGGTATTAGCCAGGTGATGAGCGGTGCCTGGTTTCCTCCAGACGTGACGCTTGGTATTCAGGCCAAAAAGTTCAATTTTGGTTTCATCAGACCAGAGAATCTTAATTCTCATGGTTTGAGAGTTCTCTAGGTGCCTTTCTCCAAGCGGGCTGTGATGTGCCTTTTACTAAGGAGGGGCTTCCGTCTGGCCACTTTACCATAAAGGCCTGATTGGTGGAGTGCTGCCTGGATGGTTTATCTTCTGAAAGGTTCTCTCATCTCCACAAGGATACGCTGGAGCTCTGTCAGAGTGACCCTCGGGTTCCTGCTCACCTCCCTGGGCAAGGCCCGTCTTCCCCGATTGCTCAGTTTGGCCGGGCGGCCAGGTCTAGGAAGATTCTTGGTGGTTCCAAACTTCTTCCATTTACGAGTGATGGTGGCCACTGTGCTCTTTGGGACCTGTAAAGCTGCAGAGATTTTTCCGTACCCTTCTCCAGATCTATGCCTTGACACAATCCTGTTTCTGAGGTCTGCAGATAATTCCTTTGACCCCATGGCTTGGAGTTTGCTCTGACATGCACTGTCAACTGTGGGACTCATGTCCAATCAATTGAATTTATCACAGGTGGACTCCAATTAAGTTGTAGAAACATCTCAAGCAGTATCAGTGGAAACAAAATGCACCTATCAATATATTTTTACATTTTACATTTTGATTTTTAATAGATTAGCACAAACGTCTAAAAACCTGTTTTCACTTTGTCATCATGGGCTATTTTGTGTAGAATTTTGAGACAAAAAATGAACTCAATCTATTGTAGAATATGTCTGTAATGTAATAAAACGTGGAGAAGGTGAAAGGGGTGTGCAGACTTTCCGGCTTGACTGTATATGGGTTGACCCACCCCTTACCTTAGTTACCCCCCAGGTCTCCATCCCAAAGTCCTCTGCCTCTTGCACATCATCTGTGATCATCAAGTTGTCAAAGATGGTTCCAGACTTCACCTGCGGACGGATAGAGAGACGACACAGACAGCGATGAGCTCATGCCATGAGATTACCCAGCAGACCTCTGACTAAAACATTTCCCATAATGCACCCCTATCCTCCGGGGCGCGGCCGACGCACCTGCCACAGGTCCAGGCCGAGCACGCCGATGTTGTCGAACTTGTAGATGTTGCCGTCGGCCTGGTATTCGGGGTTGTCGATCTCGGGGTGCACCCAAACGCCCTTGTAGTCAGGGTTGTCAATAAGCTTTGGCCTCCACTCCCCCTGCAGGGTAAAAACCGGGCATCACGGTAAGCGAGAAATCTGGACCTCACAGCGCTGCTCCCAGGGAGCCAAACTCAAACCCAAACTGCTTTCACAAACCTGCAGCTCTCTCTGATGGTGAATTAGTGATGGAAAATACTCTGGCTCACAGGGTTTTAAATGAAATACAGCGACATGTGAGAGTGCAGCATTTAGAACGCCTGTCAGTCACAAGTTCTCCAGTATGGGGGGGGGGAGCCTCATTCTCCCATTTCAAAATTATCCTTTTTAATTGGTTTAATATAATCCCAAAGCTCTCCACTATAGCAATGACCCCCGTTTAAATTTGACTGTCCTTGGCTGCATTCCGATTGTGAAAAACATAGGTCTTTTTCCTTTCCTTGCCACTTTTCCTCACCAGAAAACGTCATGAGGGTCAAGGAAAAGTTGGAAGGAGAGATTTACAAGGAATCTAGCGTCTAGTGTGGAATTCAAACCTCCTTCTATACCTTGCGTCATGGTGCGATGTCCAGTCGTATTGACGTGACTGTACAGCATAGCAAACTACAACTTCACAAAAAAATTACTACAAAAGGCGCATCATTGCAGTCTGCATTTCACTTGAACTGTCTTATTTCAGCTAAATTTAGCCTCTTAATAAATTTGGTGTATTGTCTGATTGTGTCATTGTTTACTTTCTATAATAAGCCAATACTAACCAACAATACTAGCTATTCACATTTAGATTTCTGGCATTTCTCAGGTGTTGGCCTTGTTGTTTGAATTCGGTAGGTTCCGGAAAACTCAGATGCTTATGAAAACATTGGCGGCATTGCATTGTGGGGCGCGAATACTACCTTCCTTCTGAAAAGGAAAGTCCAGAGCATCCTTTGTGAAAGGACGGATAAAAGGAGTCGTGAAGCTCCTTTCCTTCTCAATAGAAGAAATTTGAACGGTCCTTAGCAGGGAAATATCTCCGGGTCATGGGATCTAAAGGATCCTTCCTTATTTATCTTATGCTGCACCTTGTACTCGGGGTTTTGGATCACGGGCGGCTCCCACTCCCCATCCATGTCCTCATCCCAATCGTCCGGCTTCTTGGCATCGGTATCCGGAATGTTCTCTGGCTTCTCCCAATCCTGATTGGATAAAACACACACACTATAAACATCAGAAACACAGCAGAAGGGGGGGGGGGGGGGGGGCTTGGTGAGAATCGCTGCGCACAGAACGGTCCTGTGCGAGTTGGAATCACAGTCAGGAGCACGAGGAGTCGCGCCCTGTAGAGGACGTGGGCCCTCCTTCCTGCTACCGACTGAAGGGGTTGTATAGCGGTGATTATAGGGGTTCAATTGGCTACCAAATTGGGAAAAAAGTGGAAAAACTGGAACCCACTTTCTGCACTGTGGCTGAAACACTCATTTGCACATCTTGCGTAAGGTGCTTTAGTCTCACAGGGAGACTCTTATAAAGCGCAGACTCACAGGGAGACTCTCTTATAAAGCGCAGACTCACTGGGAGACTCTCTTATAAAGCGCAGACTCACTGGGAGACTCTCTTATAAAGCGCAGACTCACTGGGAGACTCTTATAAAGCGCAGACTCACAGGGAGACTCTCTTATAAAGCGCAGACTCACTGGGAGACTCTCTTATAAAGCGCAGACTCACAGGGAGACTCTTATAAAGCGCAGACTCACAGGGAGACTCTCTTATAAAGCGCAGACTCACAGGGAGACTCTCTTATAAAGCGCAGACTCACAGGGAGACTCTCTTATAAAGCGCAGACTCACAGGGAGACTCTCTTATAAAGCGCAGACTCACAGGGAGACTCTTATAAAGCGCAGACTCACAGGGAGACTCTCTTATAAAGCGCAGACTCACAGGGAGACTCTCTTATAAAGCGCAGACTCACAGGGAGACTCTCTTATAAAGCGCAGACTCACAGGGAGACTCTTATAAAGCACAGACTCACAGGGAGACTCTCTTATAAAGCGCAGACTCACTGGGAGACTCTCTTATAAAGCGCAGACTCACAGGGACTCTTATAAAGCGCAGACTCACAGGGAGACTCTCTTATAAAGCGCAGACTCACAGGGAGACTCTTATAAAGCGCAGACTCACAGGGAGACTCTCTTATAAAGCGCAGACTCACAGGGAGACTCTTATAAAGCGCAGACTCACAGGGAGACTCTCTTATAAAGCACAGACTCACAGGGAGACTCTCTTATAAAGCGCAGACTCACTGGGAGACTCTTATAAAGCGCAGACTCACAGGGAGACTCTCTTATAAAGCGCAGACTCACAGGGAGACTCTTATAAAGCGCAGACTCACAGGGAGACTCTCTTATAAAGCACAGACTCACAGGGAGACTCTCTTATAAAGCGCAGACTCACAGGGAGACTCTCTTATAAAGCGCAGACTCACAGGGAGACTCTTATAAAGCGCAGACTCACAGGGAGACTCTCTTATAAAGCGCAGACTCACAGGGAGACTCTTATAAAGCGCAGACTCACAGGGAGACTCTCTTATAAAGCGCAGACTCACAGGGAGACTCTCTTATAAAGCGCAGACTCACAGGGAGACTCTCTTATAAAGCGCAGACTCACAGGGAGACTCTTATAAAGCGCAGACTCACAGGGAGACTCTCTTATAAAGCGCAGACTCACAGGGAGACTCTCTTATAAAGCGCAGACTCACAGGGAGACTCTCTTATAAAGCGCAGACTCACTGGGAGACTCTCTTATAAAGCGCAGACTCACTGGGAGACTCTTATAAAGCGCAGACTCACAGGGAGACTCTCTTATAAAGCGCAGACTCACAGGGAGACTCTCTTATAAAGTGCAGACTCACTGGGAGACTCTTATAAAGCGCAGACTCACAGGGAGACTCTTATAAAGCGCAGACTCACAGGGAGACTCTCTTATAAAGCGCAGACTCACAGGGAGACTCTCTTATAAAGCGCAGACTCACAGGGAGACTCTTATAAAGCGCAGACTCACAGGGAGACTCTCTTATAAAGCGCAGACTCACAGGGAGACTCTCTTATAAAGCGCAGACTCACAGGGAGACTCTCTTATAAAGCGCAGACTCACAGGGAGACTCTTATAAAGCACAGACTCACAGGGAGACTCTCTTATAAAGCGCAGACTCACTGGGAGACTCTCTTATAAAGCGCAGACTCACAGGGAGACTCTTATAAAGCGCAGACTCACAGGGAGACTCTTATAAAGCGCAGACTCACAGGGAGACTCTCTTATAAAGCGCAGACTCACAGGGAGATTCTCTTATAAAGCGCAGACTCACAGGGAGACTCTCTTATAAAGCGCAGACTCACAGGGAGACTCTTATAAAGCGCAGACTCACAGGGAGACTCTCTTATAAAGCACAGACTCACAGGGAGACTCTCTTATAAAGTGCAGACTCACTGGGAGACTCTTATAAAGCGCAGACTCACAGGGAGACTCTCTTATAAAGCGCAGACTCACAGGGAGACTCTTATAAAGCGCAGACTCACAGGGAGACTCTCTTATAAAGCACAGACTCACAGGGAGACTCTCTTATAAAGCGCAGACTCACAGGGAGACTCTCTTATAAAGCGCAGACTCACAGGGAGACTCTTATAAAGCGCAGACTCACAGGGAGACTCTCTTATAAAGCGCAGACTCACAGGGAGACTCTTATAAAGCGCAGACTCACAGGGAGACTCTCTTATAAAGCGCAGACTCACAGGGAGACTCTCTTATAAAGCGCAGACTCACAGGGAGACTCTCTTATAAAGCGCAGACTCACAGGGAGACTCTTATAAAGCGCAGACTCACAGGGAGACTCTCTTATAAAGCGCAGACTCACAGGGAGACTCTCTTATAAAGCGCAGACTCACAGGGAGACTCTCTTATAAAGCGCAGACTCACTGGGAGACTCTCTTATAAAGCGCAGACTCACTGGGAGACTCTTATAAAGCGCAGACTCACAGGGAGACTCTCTTATAAAGCGCAGACTCACAGGGAGACTCTCTTATAAAGTGCAGACTCACTGGGAGACTCTTATAAAGCGCAGACTCACAGGGAGACTCTTATAAAGCGCAGACTCACAGGGAGACTCTTATAAAGCGCAGACTCACAGGGAGACTCTCTTATAAAGCGCAGACTCACTGGGAGACTCTCTTATAAAGCGCAGACTCACAGGGAGACTCTTATAAAGCGCAGACTCACAGGGAGACTCTCTTATAAAGCGCAGACTCACAGGGAGACTCTCTTATAAAGCGCAGACTCACTGGGAGACTCTCTTATAAAGCGCAGACTCACAGGGAGACTCTTATAAAGCGCAGACTCACAGGGAGACTCTTATAAAGCGCAGACTCACAGGGAGACTCTTATAAAGCGCAGACTCACAGGGAGACTCTCTTATAAAGCGCAGACTCACAGGGAGACTCTTATAAAGCGCAGACTCACAGGGAGACTCTCTTATAAAGCGCAGACTCACAGGGAGACTCTTATTAAGCGCAGACTCACAGGGAGACTCTTATAAAGCGCAGACTCACAGGGAGACTCTCTTATAAAGCGCAGACTCACAGGGAGACTCTCTTATAAAGCGCAGACTCACAGGGAGACTCTCTTATAAAGCGCAGACTCACAGGGAGACTCTCTTATAAAGCGCAGACTCACAGGGAGACTCTCTTATAAAGCGCAGACTCACAGGGAGACTCTCTTATAAAGCGCAGACTCACTGGGAGACTCTTATAAAGCACAGACTCACAGGAGCGGGAGCTCAGAGCGCACCTCTGGTTCGGTGTCCTCAGGGTCGTCCATCTTGGGTCGGTCGTCCCAGTCCTCTGGCTTTTTCGCTTCGGGGTCCTGGATCTTTTTCGGGGGCAGGAAGTCCCAGTCCTCCTCCAGGCTCCCCGACTCCACCTTCTCACCGTCGATCCTCACCTCGTAGGTCTGGTCGGGCCGCAGGATCAGGGTGTAGAGATGGGTCAGCACATCGTCCTGAGAGACGCATTTAATGTCCTTCTTGATAGGGTAGTTTTTCCCTTTGTAGTTGAAGATCACATGAACCTTATTAGTGCTGTAGCCACAGATATCAGGCCCTGCAGGGAAAAACAAAACAAAAAAGATCAAGCCCTGAGAACTTATACATTTTCACAAGAGCTGTACAGATTTTTCTACAGAGTTCAGCCACCACACAGATTCATCCCAAGCATGCTGATCTAACACCTAGCATGCTAACCTAAGAATGCTAATTTAGCAAGCTAACCTAGCACAAACATTTAGCACGCTAACCTAGCACAAAAAGTTAGCATGCTAACCTAGCACAAAAAGTTAGCACGCTAACCTAGCACAAAGATTTAGCATGCTAACCTAGCAAAAAGATTTAGCATGCTAACCTAGCACAAAGATTTAGCACGCTAACTTAGCACAAAAATTTAGCACGCTAACCTAAAGGATACAAAGGGAGAACCTTAACAGCAGGCTTTTCTGCAGATCCACTGATATTTACAGCATGGGGACTGGCAGGCAGAACAGGGATAATGAACGGGAGGGGTCGGATGTCAAAGCTGTGCACCATGGCAACCCACAGCAGGCCCAGACTGACCGAACATGATGTAGTACTGGGACTCCCCGTGCATGTGAGCCTGGTCCTGGTTAGCGGGGAACACCTTCACGTAGCCGCCACCACAGTCGATCTTCTGCTCGTGCTTCACAGTGAACTGGGTCACCAGCGTCTTTCCCTCGTTGCTGAAGGGCTCGAAACGAGCCGACAGGGCATAGAAGTGCGCGTCCTGGCTGGTCTGCAGGCCTGAGGGACACAACCAGGCGTTATCAAACAATCACCATCAGAACCGAACCTGGGCAAAGAACAGTCAGACGGAGTAGTCAAAACAGATATTGGTGGCAGAGTAGGGAACTGGACTTGTAAACCAAAAGGTTGCAGGTTCAATTCCCAGGTAGGATACTGCCGTTGTACTCTTGAGCAACGTACTAAACCTGAATTGCTTCAGTAAAAATATCCTGCTGTATAAATGGATACTATGTACAAATGCTAAAAGTTGTGTAAGTCGGTCTGGATAAGAGAGTCTTGCTAAATGCCAGTAATGTAACCAAGTATTATCAAACAATCGCCTTCTCATAAGAGAACTGCGTCCACACAGGACCCCTGACCACAAATTCACCCCCGTAAATCTTACCTTTGTCTTTCTCAGCATCT
>JAINUF010000025.1:866891-870351 GCA_029718625.1 Synaphobranchus kaupii
AACACAGCCGGGCCAATGCTACGTGGACCTGGTGTCTTTGTTTCACAACCAGGGCTACATTTACAACAGCCTTCAAAATGTGCCACTTTGTCTCTCTAAAATGCTTGGGTGTTGCCAAAGGACTCGATTGTGACATCACAGTAAAGCCACCCATGGGCAGAGTTTGGGTCAGTACTCAGGTAATAGAGGAAAGAGGTGCTGCATAGGGACACGTTTGTGACATCACAGTAAAGCTGACGCCAGAGTCCTGCAGCCTCTGTACGAAGCTGGAGGTGTTGCCTTGGACACAGCCCAGTGAATGTCGGACAGACAGATGCCCTGTCAGCGAATCAACATTACAATCATTACTGGATCCTAATAACACGAGAGAGGGCATCTTTAACCCTAACCCCTCGCCTTAACCCCAAACCCTAGCCCTCCTGGCAAACTGAAACATTAAAATACTTTTTTGCAGAAGCATTTTCACGAGTGTGTGTTTTTCAGTTACTTTTTCAATTTTGTACTGTTGTTCTATTTCCTCAACGACTCTTCAACGGTACTGGGACCTTGGGCCAAGGTGAGGCTGGCTTCCATCTGCATGCAGCCTGTTTCTAATGACTTAAGCTCTTGAGCCGTTTAACTCTCTGCAAAATACACAGACACCCAGATGCACTCACCTTGAGCCCAGAGACTGGGGGGTGAGAACCGGCTTCACCAGAGCACTCCTCTCTCTCTCCCGTCCCTCTATCTGCTGTCTAGCTCCCAGTCCTCTTCCCTCCCTTCTTCTCTCTAATTCAGCCCCCTGTTTTTGGGCTGTACCCCCATTCTTCTCCTGTACCCACCCCACCCACGACCTCCGACTTTCTTCTGTCCGTTTCCTGTGGGGTCCTGTCCCTACACCCCCACCCCCACCTCCCCTCCCCGGTCCCCTTACCCATTGCCCCGCGTTTTTTGGGTTGCCATGGCGTTCCTCATGAAGCATATGTTGGGGGACAAGCTGAAGAACATGACGGGCGGAGGAGGCGAGGAGGAGGCGAAGACGGACGCGGACGGGAAGGAGACTCCCCAGTCCAAGGGCATGTCCCGCGAGGAGTTTGAGGAGTACCAGAGACAGCTGGTGGAGGAGAAGTGAGTAAACAACCCCCCCCCCCCCCCCCCCCCATTTTAGAGGAGTTTCCTTCTGTTTGTACATAAATCCCCCCTTTTAGAGGAGTTTCCTTCTGTTTGTACATAAATCCCCCCTTTTAGCTGAGTTTCCTTCTGTTTGTACATAAATCCCCCCCTTTCAGAGGAGTTTCCTTCTGTTTGTACATAAATCCCCCCTTTTAGCTGAGTTTCCTTCTGTTTGTACATAAATCCCCCCTTTTAGAGGAGTTTCCTTCTGTTTGTACATAAACTCCCCCCCCTTTTAGAGGAGTTTCCTTCTGTTTGTACATAAATCCCCCCTTTTAGAGGAGTTTCCTTCTGTTTGTACATAAATCCCCCCTTTTAGAGGAGTTTCCTTCTGTTTGTACATAACCCCCCCCCCCCCCCCCCTTTTAGAGGAGTTTCCTTCTGTTTGTACATAAATCCCCCCTTTTAGCTGAGTTTCCTTCTGTTTGTACATAAATCCCCCCCTTTTAGAGGAGTTTCCTTCTGTTTGTACATAAACCCCCCCCCTTTTAGAGGAGTTTCCTTCTGTTTGTACATAACCCCCCCCCCCCCCCTTTTAGAAGAGTTTCCTTCTGTTTGTACATAAATCCCCCCTTTTAGAGGAGTTTCCTTCTGTTTGTACATAAATCCCCCCTTTTAGAGGAGTTTCATTCTGTTTGTACATAAATCCCCCCCTTTTAGCTGAGTTTCCTTCTGTTTGTACATAAATCCCCCCTTTCTGAGGAGTTTCCTTCTGTTTGTACATAAATCCCCCCCTTTTAGAGGAGTTTCCTTCTGTTTGTACATAAACCCCCCCTTTTAGAGGAGTTTCCTTCTGTTTGTACATAACCCCCCCCCCCCCCCCCCTTTTAGAGGAGTTTCCTTCTGTTTGTACATAAATCCCCCCTTTTAGAGGAGTTTCCTTCTGTTTGTACATAAATCCCCCCTTTTAGAGGAGTTTCATTCTGTTTGTACATAAATCCCCCCCTTTTAGCTGAGTTTCCTTCTGTTTGTACATAAATCCCCCCTTTCTGAGGAGTTTCCTTCTGTTTGTACATAAATCCCCCCCTTTTAGAGGAGTTTCCTTCTGTTTGTACACAAACCCCCCACTTTTAGAGGAGTTTCCTTCTGTTTGTACATAACCCCCCCCCCCCCCCCCCCCCCTTTTAGAGGAGTTTCCTTCTGTTTGTACATAACCCCCCCCCCCCCCCTTTCAGAGGAGTTTCCTTCTGTTGGTACATAAATCCCCCCTTTTAGAGGAGTTTCCTTCTGTGTGTACATAAAATCCCCCCTTTTAGATGAGTTTCCTTCTGTTTGTACATAAAATCCCCCCTTTTAGAGGAGTATCCTTCTGTTTGTACATAAATCCCCCCTTTTAGCTGAGTTTCCTTCTGTTTGTACATAAATCCCCCCCCTTTTAGAGGAGTGTCCTTCTGTTTGTACATAAACCCCCCCCTTTTAGAGGAGTTTCCTTCAGTTTGTATATAAAATCCCCCCTTTTAGAGGAGTTTCCTTCTGTTGGTGCATTGAGACAGTTTGCATAGCCCTTATCAGAGCGACTTACACAGTCAGCAGAGCTTACACAGTCAGCAACGGCAGTGCTACAGCTGGGAATGAAACCTGCAGCCTCCGGGTTGCCAGCCCAGGACCCTAACATTGCTGTAGGTCAGACTGCGTGGGGGTCCAGAGGGGTGTTTTACTGAAGTTATTGGGGATCTTGGGGAACAGCAGTGTCCCATCTGAGCATATGAGAGGGGGGGGGGTAGAACCATGTGTGTTTAGGAATATGTGTGTGTGTGTGTGTGTGTGTGTGTGTGTGCATTTATGCATATGTACTGTATGTAAAGACGTGTATACAAGTATGAGTTTGTGTGTGTGTGTGTGTGCATGCATGTGCGTGTATGTGTGTACATGTGTGTAGATATGAGTGTAGGTATGCGTGTGCTGTTACCACTATTCAACTAATCAGATTTGGCTAAGACACAATGTCTGTGGTTAACATGCAAGATGATAACATCATATCTGTGTGTGTATCTGTGTGTGTGTGTGTGTGTGAGAGAGAGAGAGAGAGAGAGAGAGAGAGATAGAGATGGAGAAAGAGAGAGAGGGAGAGAGAGACAAAGAGTTGCATTGTTCTGTTATTACTCTTTGTTATCTGATGTTCCATGTGTCTGACCATACTTTGTCAATAAAAATGCTAATTTTGTCATGCCAATAAAGCAATTTGAAAATTTGACAGAGAGAGAGAAAGAGGGTTTTAAGGGACCAGTAATTAGTTCATTAGGTTCATAAGGATAGACTGGAGTTGCTAATTAAGAACACCCGTAATGTGATTACCCATGAGCACCTG
>JAINUF010000025.1:870851-873351 GCA_029718625.1 Synaphobranchus kaupii
TGAGGTGTGAGAGAGAGTTATCTTTGAAAGAGAGAGTGTGAGGCATATTTTAATATATTTTTTTATTTAATGTGGGTTTATTGAGTGATAGGAATGTGACGGGTCTGTTGTACATCTTGCACATTGTGTCATATTTTGATGTTTGGGCTCCAGTGCTACTTTTTTTCAAAATCCTTTTGTTGTTGAGCACATGACATGGTTGTTATTATTCTGCTAAAGCCAGCTCAGTATTGCACAACTGAGCCTTAATCTGACTGCTCTCTACCAGCGGGAGGTTGGGAAATCACAACAATTGAAAATGAATCAAGTGTAATTACATCTACAACTTACACTACATTACATTCATGCATTTAGCAGACTCTTGTATCCACAGCGCCTTAAACAAATGCTCACATACAGGTTTAGGCAAAGCCCAGGGTTGATGTCAAGTGCCACAGGAAGGGCTAGTAATGTTAGATGTTGGCTAGCAGAAGAGCTAGTAATGTTAGATGTTGGGCTAGCAGAAGGGCTAGTAATGTTAGATGTTGGGCTAGCAGAAGAGCTAGTAATGTTAGATGTTGGGCTAGCAGAAGAGCTAGTAATGTTAGATGTTGGCTAGCAGAAGAGCTAGTAATGTTAGATGTTGGGCTAGCAGAAGGGCTAGTAATGTTAGATGTTGGGCTAGCAGAAGAGCTAGTAATGTTAGAAGTTGGGCTAGCAGAAGCGCTAGTAATGGTAGATGTTGGGCTAGCAGAAGGGCGAGTAGTGTTAGATGTTGGGCTAGCAGAAGGGCTAGTAGTGTTAGATGTTGGGCTAGCAGAAGAGCTAGTAATGTTAGATGTTGGCTAGCAGAAGAGCTAGTAATGTTAGATGTTTGGCTAGCAGAAGGGCTAGTAATGATAGATGTTGGGCTAGCAGAAGGGCGAGTAGTGTTAGATGTTGGGCTAGCAGAAGGGCTAGTAGTGTTAGATGTTGGGCTAGCAGAAGGGCTAGTAATGTTAGATGTTGGCTAGCAGAAGAGCTAGTAATGTTAGATGTTGGGCTAGCAGAAGGGCTAGTAATGTTAGATGTTGGGCTAGCAGAAGGGCGAGTAGTGTTAGATGTTTGGCTAGCAGAAGGGCTAGTAGTGTTAGATGTTGGGCTAGCAGAAGGGCTAGTAATGTTAGATGTTGGCTAGCAGAAGAGCTAGTAATGTTAGATGTTGGGCTAGCAGAAGGGCTAGTAATGTTAGATGTTGGGCTAGCAGAAGGGCGAGTAGTGTTAGATGTTTGGCTAGCAGAAGGGCTAGTAATGATAGATGTTGGGCTAGCAGAAGGGCTAGTAATTTTAGATGTTGGGCTAGTAGCACTGGTAGTGGCAGTAAACTGTGGTAATAATCACAGTGCTCTCATACATCCTGTGTACCTCAGGTGAACTCTTTTGCAGGGTTCATTGTGACTGTATGATTCTGTTAAAGATGCAAGCCTGGCGTTTGTGGCCTGCTACAATCTGATCAATGCTGTTGTACGCTGCAAAAAAAAAAAAAAAAAAATCTATATTGGTTTTATTTCCCCCCCCTGTTGTCTCTCACAGTGAGAGACGTCTGTACACCCCCCCCCCCCCCCCCCCCCCCCCCCCCCCCCCGGACTCTGGTCTGAACCCTTCACACCCTCCGGACTCTGGTCTGAACCCTTTGAAGATGATGAGACCACTGGAAATATCGATTGTCAGACAGTCTGCAGAGAGGGCCGGAGTTTGATCCTGAGTTTTCGGGGGGAAAGTGGAGGAGCCTTTGGGAGAGGCTAGGCTTTAAGGGGGGTGTGGCTCTCTGGGACAGGGGGTTAGTGGAGACAGGGGGTTAGTGGAGACAGGATGGATGAAGGGGTCTGCAGAGAGTATGAGGGGAAAGGTGTGAGGAAGAGGGCAGGAGCAGGTGGTCAATAAAACCAAATCCCTTCGTCCTGTACCACACACAGGAGTCCTGATCAATGCACAAAGACAAGCCTCTCCTGGGACAGCCACTTAGCTTTATTTATTTATTAATTAATTTACTTCTGTTTAAGTTCTGAATCAGTGAATCCCCGAAATTCATTTCACTTTTAGCCCTGACTTTGTCCTTGCAAACATAGTTTGTGCCACACAAACATTGCAGTGCCACACTCTAAGAGATATCCTACCGACTACACCAAACTGTAAGGGTAGGTTTATAAGAGAGACATTATGGAGCTTTGAGAGGACTGACTGTGTGTGCGTCCAGTGTTTACCTGGTGCAGTGTTTACCTATACTTTCACATACCCTTCATTTCAATTCATATTAATCCCAGTCAACCACATTTATCCTATTATCCACAGTTATTTACATACACATACATAAGATGCTTTATACATACAGCTTTCTTTCAGTCCAGACTATATTCCAAGAACATAGAGTGCTTGTTCACAGGCCTTTTACGGCCTCTGAACAGGCCTGGGTTCCCGGCGTCATTAGGAGGAACAAACATCGCAAAACTGCTCCATGTCCTGCAGAATGCCGTTTACCCTC
>JAINUF010000025.1:878351-880851 GCA_029718625.1 Synaphobranchus kaupii
AAAGTAATTTTTCCAACAATTGTTTACAGACAGATTATTTCACTTTTAATTCATAATACACAATTCCAGTGGGTCAGAAGTTTACATACACTAAGTTGACTGTGCCTTTAAATTTTTTATATTTGGTCGCATATTCTTTGCATGCCATGACTTTCTGATGTCTGTGACCCAACAACATCAAAAGACTCTTGATATCTTATTTTCTGGTACTCTTACAAGCAATAATATAACGTCTCTGCATTTGAATGGATCTCTATGGGAATTGGGGGGTGGGACTAGATTTAGCTGAAAATTACACTGGAACAGTATGGAAACAACATGGTTGGCTAAATGGCTCTAAGTCAGCAAGGGTCTGATGTATCAAACAAGCTTTAAATCATCACTCTGCTGCCAGAAATACAGTAGATATGGATGGATAACTTGAAGGGTTTCTTCTCCTGACTTATTTTTCCATAGAGTTCAATAGGTTTCCATAGAGTTCAATAGGAAAATTAGTCAGGAGAAACGACCCTTAAAGTGATCCATCCATATCTACTGCATATCTGGCAGCAGAGTGATGGTTTGAGGCTTGATTGATACCTCAGACCCTTGTTGACTTAGAGCCATTTTACCAATCATGTATTCCATACTGTTCCAGCATAATTTACAGCTAAATCTAGTCCCACCCCCCAATTCCCATAGAGATCCATTCAAATGCAGAGACGTCATAGTAACGCTTGTAGGAGTACCAGAAAATACGATATCAAGAGTCTTTTGATGTTGTTGGGTCACAGACAGGCATGCAAAGGATATGCGGCCATATATTAAAAGTTTAAAGGCACAGTCAACTTAGTGTATGTAGTGGTCCGACCCACAGGAATTGTGATATAGTGAACTAAAAGTGAAATAATCTGTCTCTAGACAATTGTTGGAAAAATGACTTGTGTCATGCACAAAGTAGATGTCTTGCCAACACTATAGTTTGCTAACATGAAATCTGTGGAGTGGTTAAAAATGAGTTTTAATGACTTCAACCTAAGTGTGTGTAAACATCTGACTTCAACTGTATATTCAACATAATTTTTACAGTGTGGAGTTCAATTAATGGTCATTTTATCAATCCAAAGTCCACCTTGTCACATGTTTAACAGGAATGTGTTGCTTTGGGAAGTACTTGTCGGGATTTATTAGTCACCATGTTATATTCTATCTATTTGTGCACTCAAATTTATTACTCACTGTTATATTCTGTCTTTTAGTGAACTTGCCTTTACTAGTCATTATGTTATATTCTATCTATTAGTGAACTTGCATTATTTAGTCATTATGTTATATTCTATCTATTAGTGAACTTGCATTTATTAGTCATTATGTTATATTATATAAACTCCTCAAAAAAGTTCGGAAACGTTATTTCGGTCGATTATTCCTCCCCTTTAATAATACCAATTGGTATTGTATTTTATATCGTTGGAAAGCCTGATTAGTCACCTTTACAACGAGGTATAACTTGTAAGGATCATGCATTCGTGGAATGAGAAACACAGCTAACCGTGTGGGTAGCGGCCCAACAAAATGTGCCAAAATCCCCTGCAATATTCTTCTGTTGGTATTCACTCTCGTTTTGAGCTTCAAGTGCTGGCAGGTGTATGCCAGTCACAGGTGTGTGACTGGCACCTGATTGGCACCTAATTGACAGCACTTGTGTGCATGGGTCCTGCAACTTTGTTGAGTTTGTGTGTGCTCCAAGCATAAACATGCCACGTTTGTCCCCTTCAGGATAAGGCCCGTGCAATAGGCAAGTGGAAGCTGGTGTTCCGGTACGCAGAGTGGCAGCATTATTTGGTGTCAGACCTGGTACCATTTCCAAACTTAGGACCAAGTTCCATGAGACTGGTGAAGTCAAAGACAGACCACGAAGTGGCCGTCCCCAGGAAGACAACACCCCAAGAAGACCGGTTCCTCACCCTTGCTTCACTGAGGAACCGTAGGCTTTCTTCCAGAGATTTACAGGCAAGATTTGCACAACGGTACCACAGACAGATCTCTGATCAGACGGTGAGAAACAGACTGCACATGGCCGGTCTTCATGCTTATGAGGCTGCCAGGAAGCCTGCAATGACTGCCCTTCACCGTCAGGCCCATTTGCGCTGGTGTCGACTGCACCGACAGTGAAACCTAAGAATGTGGGGCAACGTCATGTTCAGTGATGAATCAAGGTTCTGTCTGCGGAAGCTGGATGGCAGGATCAAAGTATGGAGACGGCGTGGAGAACGCTATGCAGATTGCTGCACAGATCGCGTGACACCTTTCAATGGGGGCAGTGTCATGGTGTGGGGCGGTATCTCTCTCACAGGCAAAACAGAACTTGTCATCATTGAAGGCAATCTCAATGCAGTGAGATATCGGAATGAGATTCTGGAGCCAGTGGCGATCCCATATCTCCAGAATCTGGGACCTAACTCCATCCTTCAGGATGACAACGCTCGCCCCCCACAGAGCCAGGATCATCACAGAGTAC
>JAINUF010000025.1:885851-920851 GCA_029718625.1 Synaphobranchus kaupii
GGCCTGAGGCTGAAGTGCTCTGAGTTCCCCTGCATTGTGCTACAAAATAACTCACCCACAGCTCTACTACTGCTGGAGGCCTGGGGGTACCTCTGTTCTCTCTCTGCATGTAAAGGCAGTGAGTCAGGTATGGACTCTTTCCATAAAACACCTGAAGAATCCACTCCCCTGGAGCCCCTTTCAGGTTTAACTCCAGTCCTGGAGGGGGCACTGTGTCTGCAGGTTTAACTCCAGTCCTGGAGGGGCCGCTGTGTCTGCAGGTTTAACTCCAGTCCTGGAGGGGGCGCTGTGTCTGCAGGTTTAACTCCAGTCCTGGAGGGCCGCAGTGTCTGCAGGTTTAACTCCAGTCCTGGAGGGGACGCTGTGTCTGCAGGTTTAACTCCAGTCTTGGAAGGGGCGCTGTGTCTGCAGGTTTAACTCCAGTCCTGGAGGGGCCGCTGTGTCTGCAGGTTTAACTCCAGTCCTGGAGGGGGGCGCTGTGTCTGCAGGTTTAACTCCAGTCCTGGAGGGGGCGCTGTGTCTGCAGGTTTAACTCCAGTCCTGAGGGCTGCAGTCTTTGCAGGTTTAACTCCAGTCCTGGAGGGGGCGCTCTGTCTACAAGTATAAATCCAGTCATGGAGGGGGCACTGTGTCTGCTGTTGGAGGAGTTGTGTGCTTAGGAGAGAAACTAACACATCTTTAAGATGGTGCCAAAGCAATGTTATTGATGCTGTAACTGTACTGCACAAACGCAGCCTCAAGCCTCCATCCGAAGATACCTTTGCAAAATATGAATAGAAATGGCTGTCCTATCTGTGCAGCTCATATGTCATGTGAAATGTATGGCTCCATTGCCTGGTGGGACCATAGACGGGTGGCACCATAGACGGGTGGGACCATAGATGGGTGGGATCATAGATGGGTGGGACCATAGATCGGTAGGACCATAGACAGGTGGGACCATAGATGGGTGGGACCATAGACCGGTAGGACCATAGACAGGTGGGACCATAGACAGGTGGGACCATAGATGGGTGGGACCATAGATGGGTGGGACCATAGATGGGTGGGACCATAGACCGGTAGGACCATAGACGGGTAGGACCATAGATGGGTGGGACCATAGATGGGTGGGACCATAGACCGGTAGGACCATAGACCGGTAGGACCATAGATCGGTGGGACCATAGACCGGTAGGACCATAGATCGGTGGGACCATAGACAGTTGGGACCCACAACAGCCTCAGTTGGCTGGCTTTAGTGAGCCATGCAATGATCAATATTGGGGCTCTCATATATACATTAAAGATATTTCATGCTATAAATCATTCTTGATCTAAAGGGATGAAAATATATTTCTTCTTTGGCACGGGGGCCATGTGACAACTGATGGCCTCCCCCAATATGAATTTATCGTTATCGTCACCATGGTAACTCACAAGTGACACCTGTCTGAGGAGAAAAGGTGAGCTTAAGGGTGAAGGTGTGAAAGGTGAGAGCCGCCATTTTGAAGGTGTGAAATGGTGTTGTGAGAGTCAATGTGAGCAGTAAGGCTGTGAGTGTGTGAGAGTGAGGAGAGAGACTAGGTGAGAGTCAGTGTGAGCAGTAAGGCTGTGAGTGTGTGAGAGTGAGGAGAGAGACTAGGTGAGAGTCAGTGTGAGCAGTAAGGCTGTGAGTGTGTGAGAGTGAGGAGAGAGACTAGGTGAGAGTCAGTGTGAGCAGTAAGGCTGTGAGTGTGTGAGAGTGAGGAGAGAGACTAGGTGAGAGTCAGTGTGAGCAGTAAGGCTGTGAGTGTGTGAGAGTGAGGAGAGAGACTAGGTGAGAGTCAGTGTGAGCAGTAAGGCTGTGAGTGTGTGAGAGTGAGGAGAGAGACTAGGTGAGAGTCAGTGTGAGCAGTAAGGCTGTGAGTGTGTGAGAGTGAGGAGAGAGACTAGGTGAGAGTCAGTGTGAGCAGTAAGGCTGTGAGTGTGTGAGAGTGAGGAGGGGCATTATGCGTAGCTTTGAAGCCCCAGCTGTAGGTTATCCATCACTTCCCTGCTGGGTGGCTCAAAGCATGCTGGGAAGCTGAAAGGGGTTATTTCCTGTGGAAGGAGCATGACAGATTGGTGTGTGTGTGTGTGTGTGTGTGTGTGTTAGTGCATATCTCTGTGTTAATGTGTGAGTATGTTTTTGGGTATAAGTGTGTGTGTGTGTGTGTGTGTGTGTGTGTGTGTGTGTGTGTGTGTGTGTGTGTGTGTGTGTGTGTGTGTGTGTGTGTGTTAGTGCATATCTCTGTGTTAATGTGTGAGTATGTATCTGGGTATAAGTGTTTGTGCGTGTGTGTTTGTGTGTGTGTGTGTGTGTGTGTGTGTCTATATGTATGTATGTATTTACTGTATGTGTCTGTGTGTGTTTAGTATTATGTCACATAAGTCAAATTCAGGAAATTGGACACCATTGCCTGGCATTCCTGATCATTGACTTCATGTTCAATTTGCTTGTAAAATGTATTAAATGATTATGTATATATGTACATATTCAGTACTGTGTGATGGCACGAGGAAGTCAGACATCCTGTAATTATCAGACAGAGTCACGGACAGATTCTGAAATGTCCATCCAAGGAAAACCAACACAATTCAATAAAAATAAAGTGTGTGTGTATGCGTGCATGTGGGTATTTATTTATATATATTTGATTATAATGCCTGGAAGCACGTTCTCACGCACAGATCATGCACACATGCACTCTCATCCTGACACGCCCACAGTCAAACCATATTCAACGTACACACACACACACACACACACACACACACACACGCGTGTGCACACTTTTACACGCACACACACACACACACACACACACAAGCATACACAAACTCACTCTCACACATGCACACACTTACACACACACACACACACACACACACACATACATGTATACACACGCACACACACACACACAGGCTGCTAATGGTGGAAAATAATGAACTTTCCAAACAGTCACACTTCATAGCCTGTGACCCATCTTTGTTGTTGTCATGGTAATGTTCTCACAGTTCTGTGGAATAAATGAGTGAAACGGCTTCGTCCCAAAAGGCTTTTAAAACCCACAGAAATGTCAAGGACCCAAAAAAGAAAGTCCGCCCATTTTTTCCTTCATTTAAATTCATGCCTGCTGATAAAACATCGCAGATATTTTACCTGGGTTTATTTTAGTATAATCCTTTGGAAATTAATTGAAATCATGTAAAAATAGACCACACTTGAACACTCAGCAGAAATCACTCTGAGTATTTTTGCAGTTCTGTAAATGGGTCATATATTAAATATCATAAATAACTCATAAAATCAGGTCTAATTTTGCCTGATAGAACGGCCTCTGTGTGTTAGTGTGTGTGTGAGGAGGGGGGTAAATCTCCCAGAGACACGCCCCCTTCTAAACCTGTCAATCTCCCAGAGACACGCCCCTTTCTAAACCTGATGATGAAACACACATACAGACACCTGCACAAATATGGTGCCTTTAAATCTCTATGGTGCCTTTAAATCTCTATGGTGCCTTTAAATCCCAATGGTGCCTTTAAATCTCTATGGTACCTTTAAATCTCTATGGTGCCTTTAAATCTCTATGGTGCCTTTAAATCTCTATGGTGCCTTTAAATCTCTATGGTGCCTTTAAATCCCAATGGTGCCTTTAAATCTCTATGGTACCTTTAAATCTCTATGGTGCCTTTAAATCTCTATGGTGCCTTTAAATCTCTATGGTGCCTTTAAATCCCAATGGTGCCTTTAAATCTCTATGGTACCTTTGTTCTGATCAAAGGGGCTGCAGAACCGAAATATCAGACTGATTGTGTTTTTAAAGAATGCATTTATTTAATCCTGCTGTAGACACATTATTGCAAGTTAATTTAATGTAAGACGCAGAGATACAAACATCAAAGTGAATCTTTAGTTTTGTGTGAGTTAATTTTTTCTCGTTCAACAGAAATTAATTTTCAAATCTAGGAGACACCTGAGCAGACTATAGCACACACGCACACTATCACACACACACACGCACAAACACACAGTAACACATACACACACATAAACAAACACAATCACACACACAAACACACACTCACACAGATCATGTTTGTTGGCATAGAAAATGGAGCTATCCAATCTTGGTTCATTACAGTTTTTTTGATTGCCAAGACACATTTATTGAAATGTGTTGTGTGCTGTGTGTGTGTGTGTGTGTGTGTGTGTGTGTGTGTGTGTGTGTGTGTGTGTGTGTGTGTGTGTGTGTGTGTGTGTGTGTGTGTGTGTGTGTGTGTGTGTGTGTGTGTGTGTGTGTGTGTGTGTGTGTGTGTGTGTGTGTGTGTGTGTGTGTGTGTGTGTGTGTGTGTGTGTGTGTGTGTGTGTGTGTGTGTGTGTGTGTGTGTGTGGAAATGCCAGTCTGCCACCTGTCTGATGTGTCACCTGCATATGAAAACTGAATGCCAAAAACATTGCACTCCTTTCGCATCACTGATTTCACTGTTATTGTCTATCAATAATACAATACGCCACAAACAGCTCAGTGATATGGATGTGCCCTTTAAGGGATGCAAGACAAAGAGCAAATGCATTTTTTATGAATTTTTAATAAAGATTTTCTATATTGTCAGTCTTAATAAACATCTCTAGCTTAGCCTATCAATCGGAGACAAACCTGAATAATTGTGACTGATTTGTGGACAATAAGCCACTGAATGAGACGTTGCATGTTAACATTTCAATTACGTAAAGCACATGAAGTTGACAAATGCAGAACACCCATCCAGTATTACCTTAGCTTTAGCGTCAAACATACATTCAACAGGTACAAACATATTGTCTCCAAGTATGATAAGTGCTAGCATTTACAATAGATCATTTTTGTCAGCAAAGACTTATTACTAAACAAACAGCATCAGTCAATGATCAACATTATGATTAAACGCTAGGATAACACTCCTGATTTCTGTGTTTAAACGCTAGGATAACACTCCTGATTTCTGTGTTTAAATGTTACGATAACACTCCTGTTTTCTGTGTTTAAACGCAAGGATAACACTCCTGATTTCTGTGTTTAAACGCTAGGATAACACTCCCGATTTCTGTGTTTAAATGTTAGGATAACACTCCTGTTTTCTGTGTTTAAACGTTAGGATAACACTCCTGATTCTGTGTTTAAATGTTAGGATAACACTCCTGTTTTTTGTGTTTAAACGTTAGGATAACACTCCTGTTTTTTGTGATTAAACGCTAGGATAACACTCCTGATTCTGTGTTTAAACCTTAGGATAACACACCTGTTTTCTGTGTTTAAACGTTAGGATAACACTCCTGTTTTCTGTGTTTAAACGTTAGGATAACACTCCTGTTTTTTGTGTTTAAACGTTAGGACAACACTCCTGATTTCTGTGTTTAAACGCTAGGATAACACTCCTGATTTCTGTGTTTAAACGTTAGGATAACACTCCTGATTTCTGTGTTTAAACGCTAGGATAACACTCCTGTTTTCTGTGTTTAAACATTAGGATAACACTCCTGTTTTTTGTGTTTAAACATTAGGATAACACTCCTGATTCTGTGTTTAAATGTTAGGATAACACTCCTGATTTTTGTGTTTAAATGTTAGGATAACACTCCTGTTTTCTGTGTTTAAACATTAGGATAACACACCTGTTTTCTGTGTTTAAACGTTAGGATAACACTCCTGTTTTCTGTGTTTAAACGTTAGGATAACACTCCTGATTCTGTGTTTAAACGTTAGGATAACACTCCTGATTCTGTGTTTAAATGTTAGGATAACACTCATGCTTTCTGTGTTTAAATGCTAGGATAACACTCTTGCTTTCTGTGTTTAAAGGAGGGATAAAGTCTTTATCCAGGACTGTCCAACTCCTCTTATGGATTAATGCAAGCCAGTTTCTACATCGATCCAGGGAACGGAACCGGCCTTTTAAAATGAGCGTGGGATTTATTAATGAAGCTGATTTTCGCGAAGGCCAGGTGGGTTTTTTCACGGACCGTCCTCCCTGTGCATTCCTCAGCAGGTAGACTCATTGTCCAGGTGTGCACATAACCTTCAGCAGGTAGACTCATTGTCCAGGTGTGCACATAACCTTCAGCAGGTAGACTCATTGTACAGGTGTACACATAACCTTCAGCAGGTAGACTCATTGTCCAGGTGTGCACATAACCTTCAGCAGGTAGACTCATTGTCCAGGTGTGCACATAACCTTCAGCAGGTAGACTCATTGTCCAGGTGTGCACATAACCTTCAGCAGGTAGACTCATTGTCCAGGTGTGCACATAACCTTCAGCAGGTAGACTCATTATACAGGTGTGCACATAACCTTCAGCAGGTAGACTCATTGTCCAGGTGTGCACATAACCTTCAGCAGGTAGACTCATTGTCCAGGTGTGCACATAACCTTCAGCAGGTAGACTCATTGTCCAGGTGTGCACATAACCTTCAGCAGGTAGACTCATTGTCCAGGTGTGCACATAACCTTCAGCAGGTAGACTCATTGTCCAGGTGTGCACATAACCTTCAGCGTTTAGGACTGTCAGTCAAGCTCTTACTCAGTTCCAAGATGTGGTCTAACGGTGTTCGATAAGATCAACTCTTGTGTTTTTTTTTCAGGCCTTTGTCTGGGCCGAGGCAGCTGCACTAATAACGGCTAATTTAACAATGCAGCCCTCGTCTGCTCAGCCGCTAAATACGCTGATTAACAAACACTAACGCTGTGGAAACCCGTCTCCCATGGCAACAACACGCCCAGCTAATTAGCAAAAACAAAACGCTGCACTATTCACCCAAATCTACACACCACTACGGCCTGCTAAACAGCTATGTGATATTCTGAGCAACACAAAACCTACAATAACTGCAGTAGTTACTTCAGTAGAGCTACAACACTACAACTAGCTAAAAAGTGATACAAAGCTTGATCTATAGGAATATCAGTAGTAGCCTACCAACCACACGAGTAGTTCTGAACACACATTGTGTATTGTGTACACTAGATGTACAGTAAACACACATTGTGTATTGTGTAGTGTTGAGACCTACAGTAAAGACACATTGTGTATTGTGTAGTGTTGAGACCTACAGTAAACACACATTGTGTATTGTGTAGTGTTTAGACGTACAGTAAACACACATTGTGTATTGTGTACTGTTGAGATCTACAGTAAACACACATTGTGTATTGTGTAGTGTTTAGATGTACAGTAAACACACATTGTGTATTGTGTAGTGTTGAGACCTACAGTAAACACACATTGTGTATTGTGTAGTGTTTAGATGTACAGTAAACACACATTGTGTATTGTGTAGTGTTTAGATGTACAGTAAACACACATTGTGTATTGTGTAGTGTTTAGATGTACAGTAAACACACATTGTGTATTGTGTAGTGTTTAGATGTACAGTAAACACACATTGTGTATTGTGTAGTGTTTAGATGTACAGTAAACACACATTGTGTATTGTGTAGTGTTTAGATGTACAGTAAACACACATTGTGTATTGTGTAGTGTTTAGATGTACAGTAAACACACATTGTGTATTGTGTAGTGTTGAGATCTACAGTAAACACACATTGTGTATTGTGTAGTGTTTAGATGTACAGTAAACACACATTGTGTATTGTGTAGTGTTTAGATGTACAGTAAACACACATTGTGTATTGTGTAGTGTTTAGATGTACAGTAAACACACATTGTGTATTGTGTAGTGTTTAGATGTACAGTAAACACACATTGTGTATTGTGTAGTGTTTAGATGTACAGTAAACACACATTGTGTATTGTGTAGTGTTTAGATGTACAGTAAACACACATTGTGTATTGTGTAGTGTTTAGATGTACAGTAAACACACATTGTGTATTGTGTAGTGTTTAGATGTACAGTAAACACACATTGTGCATTGTGTAGTGTTTAGATGTACAGTAAACACACATTGTGTATTGTGTAGTGTTTAGATGTACAGTAAACACACATTGTGTATTGTGTAGTGTTTAGATGTACAGTAAACACACATTGTGTATTGTGTAGTGTTTAGATGTACAGTAAACACACATTGTGTATTGTGTTGTGTTTGTCCACCTGTGAAGCTTTCACCAGCATTGTGTTGTTATTTATTATTATATCTCAGTCTGACGTAAATATAAAAGCTTTGTGCTCTATGGGGGAAATGCTTTTATTTGTATTGAATCCTCTCTTAACTGTATTGAATCCTCTCTTAGCTGATTGAATCCTCTCTTCGCTGTATTGAATCCTCTCTTAGCTGATTGAATCCTCTCTTCGCTGTATTGAATCCTCTCTTAGCTGTATTGAATCCTCTCTTAGCTGATTGAATCCTCTCTTAGCTGTATTGAATCCTCTCTTAGCTGTATTGAATCCTCTCTTAGCTGTATTGAATCCTCTCTTAGCTGTATTGAATCCTCTCTTAGCTGATTGAATCCTCTCTTAGCTGTATTGAATCCTCTCTTAGCTGTATTGAATCCTCTCTTCGCTGTATTGAATCCTCTCTTAGCTGTATTGAATCCTCTCTTAGCTGATTGAATCCTCTCTTAACTGTATTGAATCCTCTCTTAGCTGATTGAATCCTATCTTAACTGTATTGAATCCTCTCTTAGCTGATTGAATCCTCTCTTAGCTGTATTGAATCCTCTCTTAGCTGTATTGAATCCTCTCTTCGCTGTATTGAATCCTCTCTTAGCTGATTGAATCCTCTCTTAGCTGTATTGAATCCTCTCTTAGCTGTATTGAATCCTCTCTTAGCTGTATTGAATCCTCTCTTAGCTGATTGAATCCTCTCTTAACTGTATTGAATCCTCTCTTAGCTGTATTGAATCCTCTCTTAGCTGTATTGAATCCTCTCTTAGCTGATTGAATCCTCTCTTAACTGTATTGAATCCTCTCTTAGCTGATTGAATCCTCTCTTAACTGTATTGAATCCTCTCTTAGCTGATTGAATCCTCTCTTAGCTGTATTGAATCCTCTCTTAGCTGTATTGAATCCTCTCTTAGCTGTATTGAATCCTCTCTTAACTGTATTGAATCCTCTCTTAGCTGTATTGAATCATCTCTTCGCTGTATTGAATCCTCTCTTAGCTGATTGAATCCTCTCTTAGCTGATTGAATCCTCTCTTAGCTGTATTGAATCCTCTCTTAGCTGTATTGAATCCTCTCTTAGCTGTATTGAATCCTCTCTTAGCTGTATTGAATCCTCTATTAGCTGTATTGAATCCTCTCTTAGCTGATTGAATTCTTTATTAGCTGTATTGAATCCTCTCTTAGCTGATTGACGTGATTGTCTCATGTTTCTACTGCACCATCCTGTTATGACAACAGGGGTAAATGCAGACACAGCAGGAGTAAATGCAGACACACATGGACACATTAGAGCGCCTGTGTGAGAGAAGCAAGTGTGTGTGTGAATTTACAGCATCACAGTTTATATACAGTTTATTTATATACCTGTAGCAGTGCCAAAGTCAATTAAGCTATTACCCATAGCAGTGCCAAAGTCAATTAAACTATTACCCATAGCAGTGCCAAAGTCAATTAAACTATTACCCATAGCAGTGCCACAGTCAATTAAACTATTACCCATAGCAGTGCCAAAGTCAATTAAACGATTACCTATAGCAGTGCCACAGTCAATTAAACGATTACCTATAGCAGTGCCACAGTCAATTAAATGATTACCTATAGCAGTGCCACAGTCAATTAAGCTATTACCTATAGCAGTGCCACAGTCAATTAAGCTATTACCTATAGCAGTGCCACAGTCAATTAAGCTATTACCTATAGCAGTGCCACAGTCAATTAAACGATTACCTATAGCAGTGCCACAGTCAATTAAATGATTACCTATAGCAGTGCCACAGTCAAATAAACGATTACCTATAGCATTGCCACAGTCAATTAAACAATGACCTATAGCAGTGCCACAGTCAAATAAACGATTACCTATATCAGTGCCACAGTCAATTAAACGATTACCTATAGCAGTGCCACAGTCAAATAAACGATTACCTATAGCATTGCCACAGTCAATTAAACAATTACCTATATCAGTGCCACAGTCAAATAAACGATTACCTATATCAGTGCCACAGTCAATTAAACGATTACCTATAGCAGTGCCACAGTCAAATAAACGATTACATATAGCATTGCCACAGTCAATTAAACAATTACCTATAGCAGTGCCACAGTCAAATAAACGATTACCTATAGCATTGCCACAGTCAATTAAACGATTACCAATATCTGTGCCACAGTCAATTAAACGATTACCTATAGCAGTTCCACAGTCTATTAAACGATTACCTATAGCATTGCCACAGTCAATTAAACGATTACCAATATCTGTGCCACAGTCAATTAAACGATTACCTATAGCAGTTCCACAGTCAATTAAACGATTACCTATAGCAGTGCCACAGTCAAATAAACGATTACCTATAGCAGTGCCACAGTCAAATAAACGATTACCTATAGCAGTTCCACAGTCAATTAAACGATTACCTATAGCAGTGCCACAGTCAAATAAATGATTACCTATAGCAGTTCCACAGTCTATTAAACGATTACCTATAGCATTGCCACAGTCAATTAAACGATTACCAATATCTGTGCCACAGTCAATTAAACGATTACCTATAGCAGTTCCACAGTCAATTAAACGATTACCTATAGCAGTGCCACAGTCAAATAAACGATTACCTATAGCAGTGCCACAGTCAAATAAACGATTACCTATAGCAGTGCCACAGTCAATTAAACGATTACCTATAGCAGTTCCACAGTCAATTAAACGATTACCTATAGCAGTGCCACAGTCAAATAAACGATTACCTATAGCAGTGCCACAGTCAAATAAACGATTACCTATAGCAGTGCCACAGTCAAATAAACGATTACCTATAGCATTGCCACAGTCAATTAAACGATTACCTATAGCAGTGCCACAGTCAAATAAACGATTACCTATAGCATTGCCACAGTCAATTAAACGATTACCTATAGCAGTGCCACAGTCAATTAAACGATTACCTATAGCAGTGCCACAGTCAAATAAACGATTACCTATAGCATTGCCACAGTCAATTAAACGATTACCTATAGCAGTGCCACAGTCAATTAAACGATTACCTATAGCAGTGCCACAGTCAATTAAACGATTACCTATAGCAGTGCCACAGTCAATTAAACGATTACCTATAGCTGCATCACCGCCAAATAAACATGAGAGATGTGGCTAAAAATGCTGCTATTAATTGTAATTAATGGTGTTAATGAGGCTGATTCATCTCTAAAAAAGGAGGGATTGTATGAGTATGAGACACATGTCTGGCACCTTATTTTAAATAGAATGCATCCCACACATTTTCATTAAAACAACAATGGAATAGGTATTACATGAATGATAGCTTTAATATAATTAATATAATTACGTTTGTTATGATTTATTTTCACAACACGAAAGGAAGTTAAAACAGCTTTGGTAATATTTGGTATTATATGCCGTTGCAGCTGAATTAATAATAACTGCATTATAATGAAGTTATGACTGCACGGTTAATCGTGTGTATACGTTAAAGTAAGTAAGGAGCAGAAGGGTGGCCTTCCTGGTGAGGTGCATCCTGGGTAAGTTTCCAAATTAACGAAGGGGGTTAATGATCTGGATAAATGACCCCCCCCCCCTCCCCCCTTCCATTTCCTGTACAGACATTCTCCTCTGGCTTCTGACCTCCTGCAGGATTCGTTTATGTCCGTCAGAGCAGAGCAGAGTGAGTCATCACACACTCCCACCTCACCTGGGTAGAAAAATCACCTGTTTCAACATATAGATACCTCAAATAAAACCCAAATAACCAAATAAAATATATAAACATCCCCTAAAGACATGTCTGTCCATTTAAAATATCTATATCTACCCCAGAGAGACATGCCTCTGCTATCTATATATAGCCTAAAGAGACATCTACATGTCTAACCTACATATAGTGGTGAATGTATTGAAAAAGTCGCTATATACTGTAAGTTATTCTTGACAGCACAGTGACCCCTGCAGGTTGGTTCTGGTACAGGTAAATCTCTGCATTAGGTAAGTCCGTTGTCCTTGAAAGCTTGAATGCTGATATTAAAGTTAATATTTAAAATTCTGAATAATGTTTGAAAAGTCTGAGAACACTTCAGGGTCCATTCATTTTAACTGCTGCGTTGGAAAGAGAACCCCCCTCCCCCAACATGTGTTTATCACATCCCTCCAACAGCAGGAAATATTAATATTCTTACACAAATCAATTTCTTTCTGAAAAACAGAATTACCTGAATTCTTTTTTTTTACTTTGTCTGAAGGAGTCTGTGTTTTTCTGTATAGATATCTGCAAAGTGCAGATCACAGGTCTGTTCAGCTCGGTACGGGTCGGGTTGTATGCACCGGCTATGGAAAAGCGGCATTTAAGGGTTTAAGTGCTGTTTGAGGTTTTAGCGATGGCCGCACTGGCATGGCTCTCTCGGGGTCCCCCCGTGTCTCCCCTTTCTCCTCTGAAGCCGATTGGTTCTCATTGGAGTCTGAAACGCAGGAGAACTGCACACTTTATCCAGGGAGTAATACAGCCTCCATTTCAGCTCTCTTCCTTACTTAACAAAGAACTGGTATTTTTGTTTGCTTGTTTTTTGTGATGCCTGCCAGGTCTCAGACGGCGGTAAACGATGTAGGCTGTACCGCCAGCACCATGACTCATTCCTCCCATCAAGCCCAACTCTCTTCAGCCTCATTCCTTCATATTAAGAGGTTTTTTTTACTTTTAAGAAAATCTTATTCTTTCACAGTATCACTTCCATGAGCCAGGAGAATGAATAAGCTTCTTGACCCTTGACCCGTGAATGTTGACTGAGAAATGATGGGAGCCCTGCTGCTTGTGTGATCTTAGTTTGATGCATTAGTTGGAATAGAGCTGAACAGCCCAGGAGATTGATCTGGTGCATTAGTTTGCTATGAACAGCCCAGGAGATTGATCTGGTGCATTAGTTTGCCATGAACAGCCCAGGAGTTTGATCTGGTGCATTAGTTTGCCATGAACAGCCCAGGAGATTGATCTGGTGCATTAGTTTGCCATGAACAGCCCAGGAGATTGATCTGGTGCATTAGTTTGCCATGAACAGCCCAGGAGATTGATCTGGTGCATTAGTTTGCCATGAACAGTCCAGGAGATTGATCTGGTGCATTAGTTTGCCATGAACAGCCCAGGAGATTGATCTGGTGCATTAGTTTGCCATGAACAGCCCAGGAGATTGATCTGGTGCATTAGTTTGCCATGAACAGCCCAGGAGATTGATCTGGTGCATTAGTTTGCCATGAACAGCCCAGGAGATTGATCTGGTGCATTAGTTTGCCATGAACAGTCCAGGAGATTGATCTGGTGCATTAGTTTGCCATGAACAGCCCAGGAGATTGATCTGGTGCATTAGTTTGCCATGAACAGCCCAGGAGATTGATCTGGTACATTAGTTTGCCATGAACAGCCCAGGAGATTTATCTGGTGCATTAGTTTGCCCACAGCGCTCTGAATAGAGCTGAACAGCCGAGGGGACACACGCACATACACACACACACACACACACACACACACACACACACACACACACACACACACACACACACACGCACACACGCACACGCACACATACACACGCACATACACACACACACACACACACACACACGCACACATACACACGCACATACACACACACATACACACACACACACGCACACATACACACGCACATACACACACACACACACACACGCACACGCACACATACACACGCACATACACACACACACACACACACACACGCACACATACACACGCACATACACACACACACGCGCGCACACACACACACACACACGCACATACACACACACACACACACACACACACACACACACACACCTGTGATAATACTATGTAATTAATCTGGTTCCCAGTTTGATTCCCAATCTGACCCACCCGATACAGCCATCATGGAGGATATTGGGTGGGTGGGTTGTGTGTAAATGTGGAGGAGATGGGGTGGGTTGTATGTAAATGTGGAGGAGATTGGGTGGGTTGTGTGTAAATGTGCAGGAGATGGGGTGGGTTGTGTGTAAATGTGGAGGAGATGGGGTGGGTTGTGTGTAAATGTGGAGGAGGTGGAGTTTCTGGCGGTCTCAGTGTGTCTAAACTGGTTGATGTGCACGCCATTTTTCGGTGAGCAAACAGAGGCAGGCCAATCGAATTACAAATCAATCAGGCAAACAGGTAATCCTGCAATGAGCCTAGTGGTGAGCACAGGCGCAAGGGTTAGGGTTAGTGGTGAGCACAGGCCCGAGGGTTAGGGTAAGTGGTGAGCACAGGCCCGAGGGTTAGGGTTAGTGGTGAGCACAGGCGCAAGGGTTAGGGTAAGTGGTGAGCACAGGCGCAAGGGTTAGGGTTAGTGGTGAGCACAGGCGCAAGGGTTAGGGTTAGTGGTGAGCACAGGCCCGAGGGTTAGGGTTAGTGGTGAGCACAGGCCCGAGGGTTAGGGTTAGTGGTGAGCACAGGCCCGAGGGTTAGGGTTAGTGGTGAGCACAGGCGCAAGGGTTAGGGTTAGGGTTAGTGGTGAGCACAGGCCCGAGGGTTAGGGTTAGTGGTGAGCACAGGCCCGAGGGTTAGGGTTAGTGGTGAGCACAGGCCCGAGGGTTAGGGTTAGTGGTGAACACAGGCCCGAGGGTTAGGGTTAGTGGTGAGCACAGGCCCGAGGGTTAGGGTAAGTGGTGAGCACAGGCGCAAGGGTTAGGGTTAGTGGTGAGCACAGGCCCGAGGGTTAGGGTTAGTGGTGAGCACAGGCGCAATGGTTAGGGTTAGTGGTGAGCACAGGCCCGAGGGTTAGGGTTAGTGGTGAGCACAGGCCCGAGGGTTAGGGTTAGTGGTGAGCACAGGCTCGAGGGTTAGGGTTAGTGGTGAGCACAGGCCCGAGGGTTAGGGTTAGTGGTGAGCACAGGCCCGAGGGTTAGGGTTAGTGGTGAGCACAGGCCCGAGGGTTAGGGTTAGTGGTGAGCACAGGCCCGAGGGTTAGGGTTAGTGGTGAGCACAGGCCCGAGGGTTAGGGTTAGTGGTGAGCACAGGCCCGAGGGTTAGGGTTAGTGGTGAGCACAGGCCCGAGGGTTAGGGTTAGTGGTGAGCACAGGCCCGAGGGTTAGGGTTAGTGGTGAGCACAGGCCCGAGGGTTAGGGTTAGTGGTGAGCACAGGCCCGAGGGTTAGGGTTAGTGGTGAACACAGGCCAGAGGGTTAGGGTTAGTGGTGAACACAGGCCCGAGGGTTAGGGTTAGTGGTGAGCACAGGCCCGAGGGTTAGGGTTAGTGGTGAACACAGGCCCGAGGGTTAGGGTTAGTGGTGAGCACAGGCCCGAGGGTTAGGGTTAGTGGTGAGCACAGGCCCGAGGGTTAGGGTTAGTGGTGAACACAGGCCCGAGGGTTAGGGTTAGTGGTGAACACAGGCCCGAGGGTTAGGGTTAGTGGTGAGCACAGGCCCGAGGGTTAGGGTTAGGGTTAGGGTAAGTGGTACACCACACTGCAGACTCCAGCTGAAAGTCTTTCCAAATGTGCCTGAATCCTGCCACAAAGGTCACCTGTGCGTCCACCAAACTAAGGCCTCTTTTGTTCAGCAGGTATTTTGAGTGCTTTTGACCCACTCTGATCTCAGACTGATTTCTGACTGATCCACTCTGATCTCAGACTGATTTCTGACTGATCCATACTGATCTCAGACTGACCCACACTGATCTCAAACTGACCCACACTGATCTCAAACTGACCCACACTGATCTCAAACTGACCCACACTGATCTCAAACTGACCTCAGACTGACAGACTGATCCAAACTGATCTCTGACTGACAGACTGATCCACTTTGATGTCAGACTGCAGCCGGGCCCTCAGGCTTCTTCACAAGCATGTTCACTCATCCATGTAGCAGCAGGAATCCGCTTCTCAGCAGAAGCTCACAGCAGAAAGGACAGTGATTCCCGCCATCTGAGCGGCGGGCCTGTTCTGGAACATTCTACCACACTTAATAAATAAACACTGCCTGCATATACTTTTTGGAGTTTTTTTTTTTGTTTGTTTGTTTTATTTTTTTTTTGTTGGTTTTGAGCAGATAAAAGCTTGGCTGCATGCCCTTTAATGGCACGGTAATCACCCGCCACAGGGAAGAATGCGTCCAGCGCCAAGAGGCCTGACAGCCGCAGTCATTACAGTGCATTAGCGCATGTTTTAATGCATTAGCAAATGTTTTAATGCGCGAAAGCTTTGAAATAGTGATGCTTTTTAAATTTGTGTGAGAGATTCGGCAGGTCTGTACTTCTAAGCCCACAGGGAACAGCGGTGGGGAGGGGGGGGGTGGTGGGGGGTGGAGGGGGGGGGGGTGTAATAGGACCGTGTGACAGCTCTCCGCAGGCTTTGATCATGCAGAGACAGACCCTGGCGTGTATTCCGTCTGGAACAGGACTTATGCTACATGTGTGCTTTGTATACTGAACTTTACCTGCTGTTTCACACACAGAGTTTGCACTGAACTTTACCTGCTGTTTCACACACAGAGTTTGCACTGAACTTTACCTGCTGTTTCATACACAGAGTTTGCACTGAACTTTACCTGCTGTTTCATACACAGAGTTTGCACTGAACTTTACCTGCTGTTTCATACACAGAGTTTGCACTGAACTTTACCTGCTGTTTCACACACAGAGTTTGCACTGACCTTTACCTGCTGTTTCATACACAGAGTTTGCACTGACCTTTACCTGCTGTTTCATACACAGAGTTTGCACTGAACTTTACCTGCTGTTTCATACACAGAGTTTGCACTGAACTTTACCTGCTGTTTCACACACAGAGTTTGCACTGAACTTTACCTGCTGTTTCACACACAGAGTTTGCACTGAACTTTACCTGCTGTTTCATACACAGAGTTTGCACTGAACTTTACCTGCTGTTTCATACACAGAGTTTGCACTGAACTTTACCTGCTGTTTCATACACAGAGTTTGCACTGAACTTTACCTGCTGTTTCACACACAGAGTTTGCACTGAACTTTACCTGCTGTTTCATACACAGAGTTTGCACTGAACTTTACCTGCTGTTTCATACACAGAGTTTGCACTGAACTTTACAAACTGAACATTCTCCGTGGGGGGAGGGGATGGGGAGGGGAGGAGGCGGGTCCCTCAGTAGGATGGGACCCTCAGTAGGATGGGACCCTCAGTAGGGCGGGTCCCTCAGTAGGGTGGGCCCCTCAGTAGGATGGGTCCCTCAGTAGGGTGGGCCCCTCAGTAGGATGGGTCCCTCAGTAGGGTGGGTCCCTCAGTAGGGTGAGCCCCTCAGTAGGATGGGTCCCTCAGTAGGGCGGGTCCCTCAGTAAGGCAGGCCCCTCAGTAGGATGGGTCCCTCAGTAGGGCGGGTCCCTCAGTAGGATGGGACCCTCAGTAGGGTGGGCCCCTCAGTAGGATGGGTCCCTCAGTAGGATGGGACCCTCAGTAGGGTGGGACCCTCAGTAGGGCGGGTCCCTCAGTAGGATGGGACCCTCAGTAGGGTGGGTCCCTCAGTAGGATGGGCCCCTCAGTAGGATGGGACCCTCAGTAGGGTGGGTCCCTCAGTAGGATGGGTCCCTCAGTAGGGTGGGTCCCTCAGTAGGATGGGTCCCTCAGTAGGGCGGGTCCCTCAGTAGGATGGGACCCTCAGTAGGGTGGGCCCCTCAGTAGGATGGGTCCCTCAGTAGGATGGGACCCTCAGTAGGGTGGGACCCTCAGTAGGGCGGGTCCCTCAGTAGGATGGGACCCTCAGTAGGGCGGGTCCCTCAGTAGGGTGGGTCCCTCAGTAGGGTGGGTCCCTCAGTAGGGCTGTTTTTACAGAGTCATAGCCTGCCTGGTTTAAGTGGCCTTTTTTACTTTGAGTACACACAGGGATTAGTGTGCTATGCTTTGAGTACACACAGGGATTAGTGTGCTATGCTTTGAGTACACACAGGGATTAGTGTGCTATGCTCTGAGTACACACAGGGATTAGTGTGCTATGCTTTGAGTACACACAGGGATTAGTGTGCTATGCTTTGAGTACACACAGGGATTAGTGTGCTATGCTTTGAGTACACACAGGGATTAGTGTGCTATGCTCTGCAGACATTTCTGTGAATCTGCAAGATGTTTTTGGAAAATTTATGTGGAAACATTTCTGTTGGGGGGTTTGTTAAGATTTATAAAGACAGGCTTGGGAGGGGCCATGCTTCCCTCCTGTATAATAAATATTTAGGAGCCATAATTGTACATATTTTCCAAATCTGGTTTTTATGGCATAGAAAGTTTTTTTTATGTTCCTGCTTTTGTTGGCAGACTTAAGTTCCCTGTTGCACCAATCAGGAGTTCATACTATGTAAATGCATCAATCAGGAGTTCATACTATGTAAATGCATCAATCAGGAGTTCAGACTATATAAAATGCACCAATCAGGAGTCTAGTATATGTAAAATACACCAATTAGCAGTCCAGTGTATGTAAAATGCACCAATCAGGAGTCTAGTGTATGTAAAATGCACCAATCAGGAGTCCAGTGTACAACGCTCCTACAGAGCTTTACATTTTACATTTTAGGCATTGAATTAGTGCACTAAGAACAGGCCTTGATTCAAAAATCATCAACATTCCAAGTAGGAATTAACAAGAGTGTAATGCAGTTTACTTTGTTTATTGGGTCGGGCCGGCCCTGGTTGTTTATTGGGTCGGGCCGGCCCTGGTTGTTTATTGGGTCGGGCCGGCCCTGGTTGTTTATTGGGTCGGGCCGGCCCTGGTTGTTTATTGGGTCGGGCCGGCCCTGGTGTAATGACTGAGCTCTAACGCACCTGTGACAGCTAATCCTTCGTCACAGGAATTAGCACGTGGAAGGGAAGGTAGTCTCAGGAAGAAAGCTGCTCCAAACAGTCCCTCCCACCCAAATCCAGCAGGCCCAGGACTTCTCCAGAGCTGGAGGTGCAAACCCCTGTTATAGCTCTGCATACCATCATCCATAAAGCTGGATATTGTACTGAAGTCATTCGGATTGCCTTCAGTGTTAAGGGTACAACCACTGTGCCACTCCCTGGGATTTGAACATGCAACCTGTGACTCGCAATTCTAGTTTTATAAGGACTATACTGCCCTGGAACCTTTGTGCTACAACTTCACTACTGAGGGAGACCCGTCTGGATGAATGCTGTATTCTCAATGCCGTAATCTGGCTCTCCTACAGACAGATATGGAGAGAGCTGTGCCTCCTCTCTCCCTCACCACCTCCAGAGGCCCAGGTTAGAGCCCCACGCTGTCTGAATGGGGACATTAAATAGCACCCAACCAGAGAGGGCACATTGGGTAAACATCTGCACCTGTCCCGGGAGGGGAGGAGATTCCAACCCCGTACACGATGGTGTCAGACAGTCTCCTGGGAAAACTACACTGCAGAACTGAGAGACTCCTGTGTGTCCACTGAACCCTGCAGTACCTCTTCTGCCCACTGGGGGAGCTGTCTCAAGCCAGGGGGGAGTCAGTACTGTGCTGACATGTTCTAGAAATCAGAAATTCTGTTCTATTGCAGTTCCCCCTCACCGCCACCGGCACTCTCACCCCACAGGCTGAGGAAATGGCGGATGATGTCATCTCAAACTGCTGTCTCTCATCAGCGTGTTTTCCTGTTGTTCGGTTTCAGAGTGGACTGTGGATCTGAGAGGCGGACGTCCGGGAGAATGTTAACGCACCGGCCACCATCTTTCCCTCCTTAAAGAGAGGAAGTGAAACACAGGCACAAAGAGCTCCGCCCCCATGTCACTGTGTCTCTGGCTGACCCCGCCCCCCTCACACGGTGTCTCTGGCTGACCCCGCCTCCCTGACTCTGTGTCTCTGGAGAAAGAGAGAGAGAGAGGTGAAGTATAGGTGAGGTATGTTGTAGTGTGTGTGTGTGTGTGTGTGTATGTGTGTGTGTGCACTCAGCTCTGTGTGAGTTCTGATGTAAGACACAGATTCAACTCACGGCCAACATTAATTTCCGCCCAACTCTAAAGGCACAAAATCTATAAAGCCCATAATTTTACATGGCATTACATTTACATTTTAATCATTTGGCAGACGCTCTTATCCAGAGCGACGTACATTAGTGCATTTTCAAACTAGGAACAAGTGCGTTAAAACAACCCTAAAAGGTAAATACGATTTCAAACACCAGGCGTAGTCAGTATGATTTTTTTTTTTTTTGGGGGGGGGGGGGGGGAGACCACACGATATCGATCATTGGCGTGTACAACAGTAAGCCAATAAGTAACCTTAAGTATTAAACTAGCAGCTTGAACCACTTAAACAAGGATTCAGAAAAACACAATCAAGGGAGGTCACAAGGAGGTAGGGAGGGGTGGAGAGAGGTGCAGCTTGAAGAGGTGAGTCTTCAATCTGCGCTTGAAGGTGGTCAGACTTTCTGTTGTTCTGACCTCCACGGGGAGCTCATTCCACCACCGTGGGGCCAGGACAGACAGACGTCGAGACCGGGTGCTAGTATGAAGTGGGGGGGGGGGGGGGGGTACCAGTCGTCCTGAGGAGGCGGAACGCAGGGATCTGGTAGGTGTGTAGGGTCTGATGAGCTTTTGGAGGTATGGAGGGGCTGATCCTCGGACTGCCTGGAAAGCGAGCACCAATATTTTGAATTTGATGCGAGCCATCACAGGTAGCCAGTGGAGGTCAATGAGCAGGGGGGTGACATGGGAGTGTCGGGGGAGGTTGAAGACCAGGCGCGCTGCTGCGTTCTGGATAAGCTGAAGGGGTCTAATGGCCGATGCTGGCAGGCCAGCCAGGAGAGAGTTGCAGTAGTCCAGGCGGGACAGCAGCATCACTTGGACCAGGAGCTGGGTTGAGTGGGTGGTGAGGAAGGGACGGATTCTCCTGATGTTGTACAGGAAGAACCTGCACGCCCGGGTTACCACTGCGATGTTCTCGGAGAGGGACAGCCTGTTGTCCATCACCACTCAGAGGTTCCTGGCACAGGGCGTTGGGGTCAGTGGAGTGTCCCCTAGGGAAATGGAGAGATTGAGAGGGGGAGAGGTTAGAGCAGGAATGTAGATGAGCTCAGTCTTGCCTGGATTGAGCTTCAGATGGTGGTTGTCCATCCAGCTCTGGATGTCTTTCAGGCAAGCGGAGATGCGGGCTGACACCTGAGTGTCAGAGGGTGAGAAGGAGAGAAAGAGTTGAGTATCGTCAGCATAGCAGTGGTAAGAAAGACCATGAGCAGTGATAACAGGGCCAAGGGATTTGATGTAGGTGGAGAAAAGGAGGGGGCCAAGGACTGAGCCCTGGGGGACTCCTGTGGTAAGGGGACGGGGGTGCCGATACTTTACCAGCCCAGGCAACCTGGGAGGAGCGCTCCGAGAGGTAGGACTCAATCCAGGCCAGGGCCGAGCCGCCGATCCCCGCTGCAGACAGGGACGACAGGAGGATGGAGTGATCTACGGTGTCGAAGGCGGCAGAGAGGTCTAGGAGTATTAGCACAGAGGAGAGGGAGGCTGTCCGAGCTGCGTGAAGCATCTCGCTGACGGAGAGGAGTGCAGTCTCCGTTGAGTGGCCAGGTCTGAAGCTGGACTGGTGGGGGTCTAGTAGGTTGTTCTGGGTAAGGAAATAAGACAGTTGGTTAGAAACAGCACGTTCAATAGTTTTGGAAAGAAAAGGAAGAAGAGTCTGTAGTTTTGGATGTTGGAGGGGTCCAGCGTGGGTTTTTTTCAGGATCGGGGTGATGTGGGCTCTCTTGAAGGATGAGGGGAAGCAGCCAGAGGTCAGGGAGGAGTTCACCAGGGAGGTCACAAACGGGAGGATATCTGGGGTGATTGCCTGGAGGAGAGATGAAGGGATAGGGTCGAGGGCACAGGTAGTGGGGCGATGGGAGAGTAGGAGGTGGAATACATCGGCATCAGACAGGGGAGAAAAGGTGGAGAAGCAGGGGGGGGACACGGAAGGGGTAGAGAGAGGAGGAGAGTGGAAAATAGTGTCCGTGAGGGAAGGGGGAGTGGGGAAACAGGGGGGGGGGGGCATAGAGAGAGGGGCTGAGGGGCTGAAGGAGCCGTGGATGTCTGCGATCTTCTCATCAAAGAAATCTGCGAAGTCGTCTGCAGTGAACGAGGATTGAGGAGCAGGAGGGGATTTGCTGAGGAGGGAGAAGAAGATGGAAAACAATTGATGGGGGTTATAACTGTATTTGTGGATTTTAATATGATAGTTACCTTGGCAGCTGTGACTGCTGTAGAGAACGCCGCTAGGAGAGACTGGTAGGAGGAGAGGTCTGATGCGTCTCTGGATTTCCTCCACATCCTCTCTGCTGCGCGAAACTTTTAGCCGCTCAATCCCGCCACACTAACACTGCCGTTTATCATCTGGAAGAATGTGTGAGTTTTTGTGATCATTTTCAAAGCCCCTCTAATAAACAACGTCCGTCCAGGAGTTAATCCCCCCTGATAAACAACGTCTGTCCAGGAGTTAATCCCCACACAGGTGCCATTAATGTGCACACTACTCTACTGTCAGAGTGTATTTACAGGTGAGACACAAACCTGCCACCACTCTATCCCAACACCATCACACCCTGCCCCCACCCTATCCCCAACACCATCACACCCTGCCCCCACCCTATCCCCAACACCATCACACCCTGCCCCCACCCTGTCCCCAACACCATCACACCCTGCCCCCACCCTATCCCCAACACCATCACACCCTGCCCCCAACACCATCACACCCTGCCCCCACCCTATCCCCAACACCATCACACCCTGCCCCCACCCTATCCCCAACACCATCACACCCTGCCCCCACCCTATCCCCAACACCATCAAACCCTGCCCCCGCCCTATCCCCAACACCATCACGCCCTGCCCCCAACACCATCACACCCTGCCCCCACCCTATCCCCAACACCATCACACCCTGCCCCCACCCTGCCCCAACACCATCACACCCTGCCCCCACCCTATCCCCAACACCATCACACCCTGCCCCCACCCTATCCCCAACACCATCACGCCCTGCCCCCACCCTATCCCCAACACCATCACACAGTCTGTGTGTCTCTGTGGCAGAGTGTGTCAGTAGATGTGTATGTTTAATGCAGTCTGTGTGTCTCTGTGGCAGAGTGTGTCAGTAGATGTGTATGTTTAATGCAGTCTGTGTGTGCCTGTGGTAGAGTGTGTCAGTAGATGTGTGTGTTTAATGCAGTCTGTGTGTCTCTGTGGCAGAGTGTGTCAGTAGATGTGTATGTTTAATGCAGTCTGTGTGTCTCTGTGGCAGAGTGTGTCAGTAGATGTGTATGTTGAGCTGAGTCCTCTGGGTTTCCCAGGGACATTAAAGTCTCCTTGTGTTTCTACAGAAATGTGAAACCCAGTGTCGTGATGTCACAATAAATCCTCAATATTTCCTGCTTTAATTTAAGTGTCCCTATGATGTAATTTCTCCCTGTGTCAACATGGATAAAAACGTCTGCTAAATGCCCAACTGTAACTGTAAACTTGGGTTCCTGCTTCCTCTGGCTCTTAAATCCGGCTCCAAACTGCAGATTTCCTGTTTAAACCGGGTAACTTTAATCAGTTAATTATTCACAATAACTTGATTTGACGTTAAAGTAAACTGAGAAGGAGGTGCTTAGCCACATCCTGAAGAATCTTCAAATGTAACATCTCTATTACAGAAGAAGGGGTTAAACAGGTCTGATCTTGGTTTGTTCCATTTTAATATAGTTGATAAACTTTTTTGCATCTAAACGCTTTTTGCCTCTGAAGGTCGGTCCTTAAACTTTTCTCTTTTGAGTGTGAGGGTTGAACATTGGAGTGTAATTATGAATCATAGGTCAAAATGTAATATTTTAATGCACAAAAGTTTGCTGTTCCACAATCCAGAAGCCGGAAAGAACAATTAGCAAAAGTAGATGAACAGCACTACCTGGTGGCGAGTTCAGGAAACATGTTTGCGCACGTGAATGTTTCTTACAAAAAGTTTGTTGCTAAGCATGCATGAAAATACTGGTATCTGGTAAACAGGAATCATTTGGTTAAAAAAAAACACAAAAACACACAAACCAATAATATCCAGATGAATATTGTCCTATTCAGTTCATATTCACATCCTGCATCTCTGAATATATTCATATCTCTGAATATTTACATATTTAAAATTGAATTGAGTTATTTTGATGAGATGAACATTTTAATTATGGCCTTATAATCACTATTGTTGATACCAAAACACAGTGTTCATATCTGTATCATGGAAAGGAATTTGAAATTTGCAATTAGGCAGACCAACAGTACCTTACAAAAATGACTCACTGGGTCATCCTACTCAGACTTGTGATGTTAGAAAATGGAAAAGTTGATCAACAAGAGAGGACATGAAAAAAAAGACAGAAATAGAGAGAAAGACCAGAATGCCCCCCGAGGAAAGGCCCAGATGTATTGGGCTAAACCCCGGATGTATTGGGCTAAGCCCCAGATGTATTGGGCTAAGCCCCGGATGTATTGGGCTAAGCCCCGGATGTATTGGGCTAAGCCCCGGATGTTTTCAGGTCCTAGAAACGCCCCTGTTCAGCAGTGATTGACTGTTTACGTAAATGAGGTCAGGAAAAATTGCTTCACGACCAGCTGCTGTTTTGGAGGGTGTTTTCTGAGAGCCGTAAGTAGGCATACTGTATGCCACAAACCTTTCTCTCTTCAGAATTGCACTGAGAGTTTGGGTTGGATTCTACCATTTTCTTTGTGTTGATAGTTGTCTGTCATACCCGTCAAATTCAGCTTAAACATGTAGTGCATTGGATTGCATTGTAATAATGCAATATAATATTAGTACTTTGACATTCAATAAAGATGCTGAACACTCAACAGCCCCTCTGGCTTCGGGACTTCCTGACCCACCGGCAGGTGTCGCTATGGTTCCTCTGCTTCTTTGCGTTTGACCTGCCGTCATTTCCTGTTTGTCACTTCCGGTTTGTGCTCAGTGGTGGATGAGAGTCAACAGTGGAGGGGAGAAAGTGTGTTTTAGCTAAACGAGATCCTCCCCGTCTCTTAGAAAAAGAAAGGGGCAGAAGAAACGCACCTGGATTTCTTACTTTATTGGTATTTCTAGCTGTGTATATACCTGTACTGTCACACACACACACATATATATATATATATATATATATATATAATTATCTTGCCGAAGACGAGGAATATAACGGGGAACCCCTTTCAGCAGCGCAGTCGCCATCTCCAGCACACAGACCGTGTCTTCCTTACGATGGGAAACGCTGCTACCGCCAAGAAAGGCAACGAACTAGAGAGCGGTGAGTGCCTGGGGGGCACGGACAGACCCTTACAATCAGATGTGTGTGTGTGTGTGTGTGTGTGTGTGTGTGTGTGTGTGTGTGTGTGTGTGTCAGTCAGTCAGTCAGTCAGTCAGTCAGTCAGTGCAGGCCGGGGGGAGGACACACGCTCATTCATTCCTGCCAGAGTAAACATTTAATAACACCGCCTCCCTCCCTTGCACACAGCCGGGGTTGGTGGGCTAGCTAACGTTCGCTGCCTATGGAAACCGTGCAGGTTGCTGCTCGCTAACGTTAGTAAATCAGAACAGTCACAAAGCGCTTTGTGCCCTCAAACGAAACTACAGCGGTTTGCGAGACAGGAGCGGTCCTGTTAACGTTACTGAAGCAAACTGCATTTTTACCATTTGTGTCAGTTTATCCTGCTCGCCTGGCGCTAGTTAGCTAGCTAACTGCATGCTAGCTAGCGTTAGCTACCCTAATCTTTGCAGTAGCTATCTTAGGTAGCTATGTATATATCGGCGTAATACATGAAGTGACTTTATGGTGCTGTTGTATTTAAGCTTGGCTACACATGCGGATTATTAATGAACCCCAGCGCTGGCCGACATGGCTCACCAGTATTAGCGCTAACTGTTAGCTTTCTAACGTATATCATTTATTTTTTCCGAAACGATAACGTTAGCTAGCTTTCCGAAAACCAGCTACGTTCATGGGTGTCAGATTATTAAATATCAACTATTTATCCGTCGTGGTGATGTCCTTAATTCTTGTGGTCTGTGTTTACTATTTGACCTTAATTTAGTTAACATCCCACCGAGTGCCATTCGGAATGTAGAGGCCTGTTGTTTTGACACGGCGGTAAACTAGCACACGGCTAATGGTCTGCTATCTAACGTTAGCAGGCTGTTCTGCAGCGGATATCATTATTGCGAATTAGAGACCGTTATGTTGCGGTGAAACGGGTTCTGTTACTTTTTCACTTGTGTTGGCGCTATTGGCTGACAAAGTAATCAACGTTGTCGTATCCAAATAGTTAGCTAAATGGCTAATATAGGTATTTCCCTTCAATTTAGTATATTCATTGAGGCCTTGGGGGGCAAGCACTACTTTTAATGGAGGGAAGGTAGTCTGTGTGCTGTTGGCTAAGGATGGTATTAACGTTAAACATTAAAACCACTTTTGTCGAAACGAAACTGAGGAAACGCATTCTTGAATATAAAAAATGACTCTTAAACCACAACTTAATATCATATTATGGAGCTTATGTGGTACAGTAATTCAGGACCTCTCTGTGGTACGGGACCTCTCTGTACTAAAATTGTGGTAGTGTAGGTTTGTAGTACGAGGCCTCTTTGTACTAAAGTTGTGGTAGTGTAGGTTTGTAGTACAGGGTCTCTGCACTAAAATTGTGGTAGTGTAGTGTTTATAGTACAGCGTCTACTAAAATTTTGGTCGTGTAGGTTTGTAGTACGGGGTCTCTGTACTAAAATTGTGGTAGTGTAGTGTTTGTAGTATGGGGTCTCTGTACTAAAATTGCGGTAGTGTTGTGTTTGTAGTATGGGGTCTCTGGACTAAAGTTGTGGTAGTGTAGGTTTGTAGTATGAGGCCTCTTTGTACTAAAATTGTGGTAGTGTAGGTTTGTAGTACGGGGTCTCTCTTTACTAAAGTTGTAGTAGTGTAGTGTTTGTAGTATGGGGTCTCTGTACTAAAATTGTGGTAGTGTAGTGTTTGTAGTACGGGGCCTCTGTACTAAAGTTGGGGTAGTGTAGGTTTGTAGTACAGGGTCTCTGTACTAAAATTGTGGTAGTGTAGTGTTTGTAGTACGGGGCCTCTGTACTAAAGTTGTGGTAGTGTAGGTTTGTAGTACGGGGTCTCTGGACTAAAGTTGTGGTAGTGTAGGTTTGTAGTACCGGGTCTCTGTACTAAAATTGCGGTAGTGTTGTGTTTGTAGTATGGGGTCTCTGGACTAAAGTTGTGGTAGTGTAGGTTTGTAGTACCGGGTCTCTGTACTAAAGTTGTGGTAGTGTAGGTTTGTAGTACCGGGTCTCTGTACTAAAGTTGTGGTAGTGTAGGTTTGTAGTACGGTGCCTCTGTACTAAAGTTGTGGTAGTGTAGGTTTGTAGTACGGGGTCTCTCTTTACTAAAGTTGTGGTAATGTAGTGTTTGTAGTACGGTGCCTCTGCAATAAAATTGTGGTAGTGTAGTGTTTGTAGTACCGGGTCTCTGTACTAAAATTGCGGTAGTGTTGTGTTTGTAGTATGGGGTCTCTGGACTAAAGTTGTGGTAGTGTAGGTTTGTAGTACCGGGTCTCTGTACTAAAGTTGTGGTAGTGTAGGTTTGTAGTACGGTGCCTCTGTACTAAAGTTGTGCTAGTGTAGTGTTTGTAGTACGGGTCTCTGTACTAAGGTTGTGTTTGTGTAGGTTTGTAGTACGGGGCCCTCTCTGTACTAAAGTTGTGGTAGTGTAGGTTTGTAGTACCGGGTCTCTGTACTAAAGTTGTGGTAGTGTAGGTTTGTAGTACGGGGTCTCTGTACTAAAATTGTGGTAGTGTCATATTTGTAGTACGGGGTCTCTGTACTAAAGTTGTGGTAGTGTAGGTTTGTAGTACGGGGTCTCTACTAAAATTGTGGTAGTGTTGCATTTGTAGTACGGGGTCTCTGTACTAAAGTTGTGGTAGTGTAGGTGTGTAGTATGGGGCCTCTGTATTAAAATTGTGGTAGTGTAGGTTTGTAGTATGGGGTCTTTGTACTAAAATTGTGGTAGTTTAGGTTTGTAGTACGGGGTCTCTGTACTAAAATTGTGGTAGTGTTGCATTTGTAGTATGGGGTCTTTGTACTAAAGTTGTGGTAGTGTAGGTTTGTAGTACGGGGTCTCTGTACTAAAATTGTGGTAGTGTTGCATTTGTAGTACGGGGTCTCTGTACTAAAATTGTGGTAGTGTAGGTTTGTAGTACGCGGCCTCTGTACTAAAGTTGTGGTAGTGTAGGTTTGTAATACGGGGTCTTTGTACTAAAGTTGTGGTAGTGTAGGTTTGTAGTACGGGGCCTCTGTACTAAAGTTGTGGTAGTGTAGGTTTGTAATACGGGGCCTCTGTACTAAAGTTGTGGTAGTGTAGGTTTGTAATACGGGGTCTTTGTACTAAAGTTGTGGTAGTGTAGGTTTGTAGTACGGGGCCTCTGTACTAAAGTTGTGGTAGTGTAGGTTTGTAGTACGGGGCCTCTGTACTAAAGTTGTGGTAGTGTAGGTTTGTACTACGGGGCCTCTGTACTAAAGTTGTGGTAGTGTAGGTTTGTACTACGGGGACTCTGTACTAAAGTTGTGGTAGTGTAGGTTTGTAGTACGGGGCCTCTGTACTAAAGTTGTGGTAGTGTAAGTTTGTAGGACCGGGTCTCTGTACTAAAGTTGTGGTAGTGTAGGTTTGTAGTACGGGGTCTCTGTACTAAAATTGTGGTAGTGTTGCATTTGTAGTACGGGGTCTCTGTACTAAAGTTGTGGTACTGTAGGTTTGTAGTATGGGGTCTTTGTACTAATGTTGTGGTAATGTAGGTTTGTAGTACGGGGCCTCTTGTACTAAAGTTGTGGTAGTGTAGGTTTGTAGTACGGGGCCTCTGTACTAAAGTTGTGGTAGTGTAGGTTTGTAGTACGGGGTCTCTGTACTAAAGTTGTGGTAGTGTTGGTTTGTAGTACGGGGCCTCTGTACTAAAGTTGTGGTAGTGTAGGTTTGTAGTACGGGGCCTCTGTACTAAAGTTGTGATAGTGTTGGTTTGTAGTACGGGGCCTCTGTACTAAAGTTGTGGTAGTGTAGGTTTGTACTGCGGGGCCTCTGTACTAAAGTTGTGGTTGTGTAGGTTTGTACTACGGGGCCTCTGTACTAAAGTTGTGGTAGTGTAGGTTTGTACTACGGGGCCTCTGTACTAAAGTTGTGGTAGTGTAGGTTTGTAGTATGGGGTCTTTGTACTAAAGTTGTGGTAATGTAGGTTTGTAGTACGGGGCCTCTTGTACTAAAGTTGTGGTAGTGTAGGTTTGTAGTACGGGGCCTCTGTACTAAAGTTGTGGTAGTGTAGGTTTGTAGTACGGGGTCTCTGTACTAAAGTTGTGGTAGTGTTGGTTTGTAGTACGGGGCCTCTGTACTAAAGTTGTGGTAGTGTAGGTTTGTAGTACGGGGCCTCTTTACTAAAGTTGTGGTAGTGTTGGTTTGTAGTACGGGGCCTCTGTACTAAAGTTGTGGTAGTGTAGGTTTGTACTGCGGGGCCTCTGTACTAAAGTTGTGGTAGTGTAGGTTTGTACTACGGGGCCTCTGTACTAAAGTTGTGGTAGTGTAGGTTTGTACTACGGGGCCTCTGTACTAAAGTTGTGGTAGTGTAGGTTTGTAGTACGGGGCCTCTACTAAAGTTGTGGTAGTGTAGGTTTGTACTACGGGGCCTCTGTACTAAAGTTGTGGTAGTGTAGGTTTGTACTACGGGGTCTGTACTAAAGTTGTGGTAGTGTAGGTTTGTAGTACGGGGTCTCTGTACTAAAGTTGTGGTAGTGTAGGTTTGTAGTACGGGGTCTCTGTACTAAAGTTGTGGTAGTGTAGGTTTGTACTACGGGGCCTCTGTACTAAAGTTGTGGTAGTGTAGGTTTGTACTACGGGGTCTCTGTACTAAAGTTGTGGTAGTGTAGGTTTGTACTACGGGGTCTCTGTACTAAAGTTGTGGTAGTGTAGGTTTGTCGTACGGGGTCTCTGTACTAAAGTTGTGGTAGTGTAGGTTTGTAGTACGGGGTCTCTGTACTAAAGTTGTGGTAGTGTAGGTTTGTACTACGGGGCCTCTACTAAAGTTGTGGTAGTGTTGGTTTGTAGTACGGGGTCTCTGTACTAAAGTTGTGGTAGTGTAGGTTTGTAATACGGGGTCTCTGTACTAAAGTTGTGGTAGTGTAGGTTTGTACTACGGGGCCTCTGTACTAAAGTTGTGGTAGTGTTGCATTTGTAGTACGGGGTCTCTGTACTAAAGTTGTGGTAGTGTAGGTTTGTAGTACGGGGTCTCTGTACTAAAGTTGTGGTAGTGTAGGTTTGTAGTACGGGGTCTCTGTACTAAAGTTGTGGTAGTGTTGGTTTGTAGTACGGGGTCTCTGTACTAAAGTTGTGGTAGTGTAGGTTTGTACTACGGGGCCTCTGTACTAAAGTTGTGGTAGTGTTGGTTTGTAGTACGGGGTCTCTGTACTAAAGTTGTGGTAGTGTTGGTTTGTAGTACGGGGTCTCTGTACTAAAGTTGTGGTAGTGTAGGTTTGTACTACGGGGCCTCTGTACTAAAATTGTGGTAGTGTTGCATTTGTAGTACGAGACCTCTGTACTAAAGGTGTAGTGTTGGTTTGTAGTACGGGGTCTCTGTACTAAAGTTGTGGTAGTGTAGGTTTGTACTACGGGGCCTCTGTACTAAAATTGTGGTAGTGTTGCATTTGTAGTACGAGACCTCTGTACTAAAGGTGTAGTGTTGGTTTGTAGTACGGGGTCTCTGTACTAAAGTTGTGGTAGTGTTGGTTTGTACTACGGGGCCTCTGTACTAAAGTTGTGGTAGTGTAGGTTTGTAGTATGGGGTCTTTGTACTAAAGTTGTGGTAATGTAGGTATGTAGTACGGGGCCTCTTGTACTAAAGTTGTGGTAGTGTAGGTTTGTAGTACGGGGCCTCTGTACTAAAGTTGTGGTAGTGTAGGTTTGTAGTACGGGGTCTCTGTACTAAAGTTGTGGTAGTGTAGGTTTGTAGTACGGGGTCTCTGTACTAAAGTTGTGGTAGTGTTGGTTTGTAGTACGGGGTCTCTGTACTAAAGTTGTGGTAGTGTAGGTTTGTAGTACGGGGTCTCTGTACTAAAGTTGTGGTAGTGTAGGTTTGTACTACGGGGCCTCTGTACTAAAGTTGTGGTAGTGTAGGTTTGTAGTACGGGGCCTCTGTACTAAAGTTGTGGTAGTGTAGGTTTGTAGTACGGGGCCTCTGTACTAAAGTTGTGGTAGTGTAGGTTTGTACTACGGGGCCTCTGTACTAAAGTTGTGGTAGTGTAGGTTTGTAGTATGGGGTCTCTGTACTAAAGTTGTGGTAGTGTAGGTTTGTAGTACCGGGTCTCTGTACTAAAGTTGTGGTAGTGTAGGTTTGTAGTACGGGGTCTCTGTACTAAAGTTGTGGTAGTGTAGGTTTGTACTACGGGGCCTCTGTACTAAAATTGTGGTAGTGTTGCATTTGTAGTACGGGGCCTCTGTACTAAAGTTGTGGTAGTGTAGGTTTGTAGTACGGGGCCTCTGTACTAAAGTTGTGGTAGTGTAGGTTTGTAGTACGGGGTCTCTGTACTAAAGTTGTGGTAGTGTAGGTTTGTAGTACGGGGTCTCTGTACTAAAGTTGTGGTAGTGTTGGTTTGTAGTACGGGGTCTCTGTACTAAAGTTGTGGTAGTGTAGGTTTGTAGTACGGGGTCTCTGTACTAAAGTTGTGGTAGTGTAGGTTTGTACTACGGGGCCTCTGTACTAAAGTTGTGGTAGTGTAGGTTTGTAGTACGGGGCCTCTGTACTAAAGTTGTGGTAGTGTAGGTTGGTAGTACGGGGCCTCTGTACTAAAGTTGTGGTAGTGTAGGTTTGTAGTACGAGGTCTCTGTACTAAAGTTGTGGTAGTGTAGGTTTGTACTACGGGGCCTCTGTACTAAAGTTGTGGTTGTGTAGGTTTGTACTACGGGGCCTCTGTACTAAAGTTGTGGTAGTGTAGGTTTGTACTACGGGGCCTCTGTACTAAAGTTGTGGTAGTGTAGGTTTGTAGTACGGGGTCTCTGTACTAAAGTTGTGGTAGTGTAGGTTTGTACTACGGGGCCTCTGTACTAAAGTTGTGGTAGTGTAGGTTTGTACTGTGGGGCCTCTGTACTAAAGTTGTGGTAGTGTAGGTTTGTAGTACGGGGCCTCTGTACTAAAGTTGTGGTAGTGTAGGTTTGTAGCATTTGAGCAGACAGGCTGCCCGTATCTTCCATTACTGAGCGTGCCCTGTGTTTACGTGGGCCGCGCCTGCTTTGTGCCCTAATATGGTTCTGGCCCCAAGACAGCAAAAACTTCCCCTCCAGGTGACGTTTGTATTTGTTTAAGCTTGATGTTCCCCTGGGGCTGCATTGTGGGGTTGTGATTGGCCACAATCACCAGAGATACACACACACACACACACACACACACACACTCTTACACACACACACACACACACACACACACACACACACACACACACACACACACTCTTACACACACACACACACACACACACACTCACACACCCACACACACACTCTTAAATACTCACACACACACACACTCTTACACACTCACACGCACACACACACACACACACACACACACACAGGCTCTGGAAGGCTTGGAGCTGCCAGCCCGTCACTCATATTCGCTGGCACTTTGACCTGCGCAAATAGCTCAAGTATGGTGAGGGGTGTGAGTGTGCGTGTGTGCACATGAGTATGAGTGTGCGCCTGTGTGTGTGCCTGTGTGCGTGTGTGCCTGTGCGTGCGTGTGTGTGCACGTGTGCCTGTGTGTGTCTGTTTTGCGACCCTGACATGCTGATGTTGCTGTGGGCAGGTGTGATGGGTAATGCAGTTTTCTGATGATAAAGTTGTGTTGTTGGGACACTGAATCTGACTGCTTGTGCTCTTTACAGTCTGAGCTGTATTGGGACACGTGTATAAACATACATGTGTGTGTGTGTATGCAACTATGCATTCATGTCTGTCGGTGAGTGGGTGGGTGGGTGTGTGTGTTTGTTTGTGTGTGTCTGTGTAAATGTCTGTATGTGTGTGTTTGTGTATTTGCGTGTGTGATTGTGTGTGTTAGAGCTGGCGGACTGGCGTACTCGGTGTGCAGTGGTGTCTAAGCTTGGATGTTTAAGCCGTTCTAAGCTGACACATTGCCCTGGATAGAAAGACATGTTAGAAACACCTGAAATGCATGTAGTTTTGTACAAAACCTTTGACCTTTGACTGTACACAACTCATGCCTAACCTGTACAGAGAAAGCACGAGATCTCATGCCTAACCTGTACAGAGAAAGCACGAGATCTCATGCCTAACCTGTACAGAGAAAGCACGAGATCTCATGCCTAACCTGTACAGAGAAAGCACGAGATCTCATGCCTAACCTGTACAGAGAAAGCACGAGATCTCATGCCTAACCTGTACAGAGAAAGCATGAGATCTCATGCCTAACCTGTACAGAGAAAGCATGAGATCTCATGCCTAACCTGTACAGAGAAAGCACGAGATGCATTTCAGACACAAAATGATTTTACTGGGTTTATCACATACAATTTGTCTTTGTGCAGATATGCTACCAGCCACTCGTATGCAGGTGGAAAATTTGTGTACAAACATATCCTCTCAAGTTTGACACATTGCATGCTGGGTAATGAGATAGCAGCTCCACTGTTCCTACAGCTCTGTGTGATTATTGGGCAGTGATATGTAGCTGGGAGGCACTGTAAAATGTGCTATGTTGTGTATTTTATTCACATAACCTGAGGCTGTCATGCCGCACATGGCCAGTAGATGGCACCATTACCTTTCCACAAAGTGGCCACGTGGTCATTCTTTTTGTTTTATTTCTCTCTCTAGAATCTGCCTGTCAGTTCCAGGTTCTGACCCAGTTGTCAAAAGAGTAGTCCGGTACCCTGGTTCTAGAGATCCGTGGGTTCTGTTGAATTTCACTGTTGCTCAGCAGTTAGCCTAATTGCTCAGCTAGAGCAGTTGATCACATAGTTAATTAGACTCTTGTAGTTTCTTAGGTTTAAATTAGTTGAGCCTATCTTACTAAACTTTAGAAGAAGCCTATCTTACTAAAAACTATAGAGTACCAGCCATTACTACAAGCCATTACACAGCTAGGTTACAAGTGTCAGCTCCTAGTCTTTATTTTTGGCAGTCTTGGCCATGTCCACAGGCTAGTGGTCAGAGCTCTAAGGATAATGGGGCTGGCAGTCTTGGCCATGTCCACAGGCTAGTGGTTAGAGGTCTAAGGATAATGGGGCTGGCAGTCTTGGCCATGTCCACAGGCTAGTGGTCAGAGGTCTAAGGATAATGGGGCTGGCAGTCTTGACCATGTGTATTGGATAAAGATCCTAACGACAGGAGTTGATGTCATTCGCACAGGGAAGTTTATTCTGTCCACTGTGAGCAGGTTGAATGCTATTAATCCCTGTACGGATGATGACCCGTTTGTCACTGCTGGTTTTAAACATTTACATTTTTACCGTCTGAAGTGTGAAACTCCGTAAACATGTGGTCTGAATGTTCCACACAATGTACGGACGGCCTATTGTCCCAAGAATCGCACATTTTAAAACAATAGCTCCATTTATCCTTAAAACAACATTGACAAGTCAGGGGAAATGTGTGTGATTTGAACAGGAACCTTATAAACAGGTATGTTCTGGTTTCTAAATAAGTATGTGAAAGAATGGCAGTCATGAGCCACATTACTTTACTGAGGAACTTCTGTTTTGGTATAAGCATTTTTCGGGGTACAAGAAGGAAGTAATGTTGCTTTAGTCCCCCGTGCTGCTCCCCCCGTTTGTCCGATGTTACCCCCCCCCCCTCAACCCCACCCCCAAATGT
>JAINUF010000025.1:925851-950331 GCA_029718625.1 Synaphobranchus kaupii
CGCTACTGATTCATAGCTACAAGAGAGTGGCATCGCTACTGATTCATAGCTGCAAGAGAGTGGCATCGCTACTGATTCATAGCTACAAGAGAGTGGCATCGCTACTGATTCATAGCTGCAAGAGAGTGGCATCGCTACTGATTCATAGCTGCAAGAGAGTGGCATCGCTACTGATTCATAGCTACAAGAGAGTGGCATCGCTACTGATTCATAGCTACAAGAGAGTGGCATCGCTACTGATTCATAGCTACAAGAGAGTGGCATCGCTAGTGATTCATAGCTACAAGAGAGTGGCATCGCTACTGATTCATAGCTGCAAGAGAGTGGCATCGCTACTGATTCATAGCTACAAGAGAGTGGCATCGCTACTGATTCATAGCTGCAAGAGAGTGGCATCGCTACTGATTCATAGCTGCAAGAGAGTGGCATCGCTACTGATTCATAGCTACAAGAGAGTGGCATCGCTACTGATTCATAGCTACAAGAGAGTGGCATCGCTACTGATTCATAGCTACAAGAGAGTGGCATCGCTAGTGATTCATAGCTACAAGAGAGTGGCATCGCTACTGATTCATAGCTACAAGAGAGTGGCATCGCTACTGATTCATAGCTGCAAGAGAGTGGCATCGCTACTGATTCATAGCTACAAGAGAGTGGCATCGCTACTGATTCATAGCTACAAGAGAGTGGCATCGCTACTGATTCATAGCTACAAGAGAGTGGCATCGCTACTGATTCATAGCTGCAAGAGAGTGGCATCGCTACTGATTCATAGCTACAAGAGAGTGGCATCGCTACTGATTCATAGCTGCAAGAGAGTGGCATCGCTACTGATTCATAGCTGCAAGAGAGTGGCATCGCTACTGATTCATAGCTACAAGAGAGTGGCATCGCTACTGATTCATAGCTACAAGAGAGTGGCATCGCTACTGATTCATAGCTACAAGAGAGTGGCATCGCTAGTGATTCATAGCTACAAGAGAGTGGCATCGCTACTGATTCATAGCTACAAGAGAGTGGCATCGCTACTGATTCATAGCTACAAGAGAGTGGCATCGCTACTGATTCATAGCTACAAGAGAGTGGCATCGCTACTGATTCATAGCTACAAGAGAGTGGCATCGCTAGTGATTCATAGCTACAAGAGAGTGGCATCGCTACTGATTCATAGCTACAAGAGAGTGGCATCGCTACTGATTCATAGCTACAAGAGAGTGGCATCGCTAGTGATTCATAGCTACAAGAGAGTGGCATCGCTACTGATTCATAGCTACAAGAGAGTGGCATCGCTACTGATTCATAGCTACAAGAGAGTGGCATCGCTACTGATTCATAGCTACAAGAGAGTGGCATCGCTACTGATTCATAGCTACAAGAGAGTGGCATCGCTAGTGATTCATAGCTACAAGAGAGTGGCATCGCTACTGATTCATAGCTACAAGAGAGTGGCATCGCTACTGATTTATAGCTGCAAGAGAGTGGCATCGCTACTGATTCATAGCTACAAGAGAGTGGCATCGCTACTGATTCATAGCTACAAGAGAGTGGCATCGCTACTGATTCATAGCTACAAGAGAGTGGCATCGCTACTGATTCATAGCTGGAGTGAGTGATTACAGTTCCCGGCCTCGAGATCAGGAACATCAAGCCCATTATTGTATAGCAGACTATTTTAGAGAGGTGAGAGACGGCCTCTTTACTCAAGCGCACCACCTTTAAATATGCATTTCTGTTTCTTAGAAATCAAGGCCCAAAAATGGTATTTAAAGCAAGGCAGCTCTCCTATTGTTCTCTAATGTCACTTAGATTAACTCCGCTGAATCCCGAGTGCATTTTCTGTGTCTCTGACAACTGCCATTCCTGGAAATAAACGCCCTTTTCACCAAGTTCGAGAGACGTCCTTTTTTTTCCTTACAGCATGTTGTTTTCTTAGGATGAGAAAAACATCTTTTGTGTTGAGAAAAGCATGTTTTGTTTCTTTGAGGAAAGCGCGTTGTTTTACTTTGAGGAAAGCGCGTTGTTTTACTTTGAGGAAAGCGCGTTGTTTTACTTTGAGGAAAGCGCGTTGTTTTACTGCCCTCCGCAGGTGCGCTTCCCCTCCCACTTCAGCTCGGACCTGAAGGATCTGCTGCGGAACCTGCTGCAGGTGGACCTGACCAAGCGCTACGGAAACCTGAAGAACGCCGTCAACGACATCAAAAACCACAAGTGGTTCTCCACAACCGACTGGATCGCCATCTACGAGAGGAAGGCAAGAGTGCCGAATCAAGTATCAAATACACACTGTGTGTACACACTGAACTCAAATACACACTGTGTACACACTGAACTCAAATACACACTGTGTACACACTGAACTCAAATACACACTGTGTGTACACTGAACTCAAATACACACTGTGTGTACACACTGAACTCAAATACACACTGTGTGTACACACTGAACTCAAATACACACTGTGTGTACACACTGAACTCAAATACACACTGTGTGTACACACTGAACTCAAATACACACTGTGTACACACTGAACTCAAATACACACTGTGTCCCTCTGCTTTGTGAAACAGTCTGTTGTACAAGACATGCTGAACATATAAAAGGTTTATTATTAACGAAGCTGCTGGTACTCTGTTGGTTTTTTTCCCCCCCTCTCCCCCGTGAGCTGGTTTGGCTTAGAATCATCAAAAGTTTGACATTGACAAGCCCAATGCCTACACCCCGTTTTACCTAGAGTCACAAAAATGAATGACGATCCAATTAATTCTAAAACCGTTTGACATAAAGTTCTGAAACTTGTTGGGTTGATTGAGGGTTAGGCTTAGCCCAGGCGCTATAGAGATCCAAAATTTCACTTCTTTTGCACGGATTTCAAACTTGCAACAATGACAAAAGCCCTGACTAGAAACGTAGATATGAGCTTTTAGAAACGTAGATATGAGCTTTTAGAAACGTAGATATGAGCTTTTAGAAATGTAGATATTAGCTTTTAGAAACGTAGATATGAGCTTTTAGAAACGTAGATATGAGCTTTTAGAAACGTAGATATGAGCTTTTAGAAACGTAGATATTAGCTTTTAGAAACGTAGATATGAGCTTTTAGAAACGTAGATATGAGCTTTTAGAAACGTAGATATGAGCTTTTAGAAACGTAGATATTAGCTTTTAGAAACGTAGATATGAGCTTTTAGAAACGTAGATATGAGCTTTTAGAAACGTAGATATGAGCTTTTAGAAACGTAGATATGAGCTTTTAGAAACGTAGATATGAGCTTTTAGAAACGTAGATATGAGCTTTTAGAAACGTAGATATGAGCTTTTAGAAACGTAGATATTAGCTTTTAGAAACGTAGATATTAGCTTTTTTTCATTTGAATTGTTTAAGCTGATGGACAGGTGGGGGTTTCTCTCTTCGGGTAAAATGTGTGCCACAGAGAATTTTAAGCGTGATGGCGATTACATATATTCTCTTGACGTGTGTCTGTGTGTCCATCTGTCTGTCCGTCCGTCCTCAGGTTGAGGCCCCCTTCATCCCTAAATGCAGAGGCCCGGGGGACACCAGCAACTTCGATGACTACGAGGAGGAGGACATCCGCGTGTCCGTCACGGAAAAGTGCGCCAAGGAGTTCTCCGAGTTTTAGTGGCATGAGGACAGCCAGACGACGGCGGGGCGGGGGGGGGCGGGGGCCCGGGGGGTGGGGGGGCACATCCAGGAGAGCGCGGGGAAGCCCAGAGCGTCATATTCTAGCAGCGAGCCCTGAACCCTGAACCCTGACCCCTGACCCCTCATTCCACTGGGCCCTGGGAACGGGCCGAGAGATGGGCAGCCTCAGGCTCTGCTGCTGCACTCACTCACTCGGCTACATTATTCAGCCCGTACTCAGCCACTACTCAGCCCTTACTCTGCCCGTACTCAGCCACTACACAGCCCTTACTCAGCCCTTACTCAGCTCCTACTCAGCCACTACACAGCCCTTACTCAGCTCCTACTCAGCCCTTACTCAGCCACTACACAACCACTACACAACCCTTACTCAGCCCCTACTCAGCCCTTACTCTGCCCGTACTCAGCCACTACTCAGCCCTTACTCTGCCCGTACTCAGCCACTACACAGCCCTTACTCAGCCCATACTCAGCCCTTACTCAGCCACTACTCAGCCACTACACAGCCCTTACTCAGCTCCTACTCAGCCCTTACTCAGCCACTACACAACCCTTACTCAGCCACTACACAGCCCTTACTCAGCTCCTACTCAGCCACTACACAGCCCTTACTCAGCCACTACACAGCCCTTACTCAGCCCTTACTCAGCCACTACACAGCCCTTACTCAGCCACTACACAGCCCTTACTCAGCTCCTACTCAGCCACTACACAGCCCTTACTCAGCCACTACACAGCCCTTACTCAGCCCTTACTCAGCCACTACACAGCCCTTACTCAGCCACTACACAGCCCATACTCAGCCCTTACTCAGCCACTACTCAGCCACTACACAGCCCTTACTCAGCTCCTACTCAGCCCTTACTCAGCCACTACACAGCCACTACACAACCCTTACTCAGCCACTACACAGCCCTTACTCAGCTCCTACTCAGCCACTACACAGCCCTTACTCAGCCACTACACAGCCCTTACTCAGCCCTTACTCAGCCACTACACAGCCCTTACTCAGCTCCTACTCAGCCACTACACAGCCCTTACTCAGCCACTACACAGCCCTTACTCAGCCCTTACTCAGCCACTACACAGCCCTTACTCAGCCCTTACTCTGCCCCTACTTCAGCACAATTCAGCCTCAACTCCATTCCTACTCCACCATATTACAAACTACACTCCTGCTGTCCCCACATTTTATTGTCTTTTTACTCCCCCTTTCCAAATGCCCCCCCCCCCCCCATGTGAGCGCCATACAGCGGGATGGATAATGTGGCCTGGAGCCGCAGAATCTGGCCCAGGGCGAGAGAGAGAGAGAGAGAGAGAGAGAGAGAGAGAGAGAGAGAGAGAGAGAGGGGTGTCAGCTTCTAGGTATTCACAGCTCAGAAGTTTTTTTGTCTGTTACATGTCAGAATTTATTTTTATTTTTTTTTAATCCTCTCTTGGCTCAGATCCGAATATTAGCAAAAAAGCAAAGGCGGACATTTTCTAAAAGCCCCCCCCCATTTCATCCCCAGTATGCCTGAGTGTTGCTGCTCACAAAGCCCCCCCCCCCCCTGCTGAGGGTGTGCATATTCTACATCACTATTATCAGCTTTTGATTTTTTTCCTCTCTGTCAGAACCTTTTTCAGTCATGTATTAACATTTAGTGAAACTGCTAAATCATGCAAAGAACATTTCAGGGGCAGCAACATTGTTTTTGCATCTCCTGGGTTTGTCCGTGCAGAACTGCAGCCGTGTACAGAGCCTGGTTCCTTTGTGGTTTACGGTCAGCGGAACAGGTCCTTACCTGGGCGAGAAGGTTAGCTTTGGGAAAAGGCGGTGAACCTGAAGCCTCATCTCCTTCTCCAGTAGGATTTGAGTGCTGAAGCTGAAGTTCTCCAGTAGGATTTGAGTGCTGAAGCTGAAGTTCTCCAGTAGGATTTGAGTACTGAATCTGAAGTTCTCCAGTAGGATTTGAGTACTGAAGCTGAAGTTCTCCAGTAGGATTTGAGTGCTGAAGCTGAAGTTCTTCAGTAGGATTTGAGTGCTGAAGCTGAAGTTCTCCAGTAGGATTTGAGTACTGAAGCTGAAGTTCTCCAGTAGGATTTGAGTACTGAAGCTGAAGTTCTCCGGTGATATAAAGCCACCGCATTTCTATATTTAGCCCACATTTTTCACTCCTGCTTTTGTTGATATTTTTATGACTGAATGTAGCTGCAGCATGCTGGTGTGCGTGTGCGTGCGCGCGTGTATCTGCACCTTGTGTGCCTGTGTGTGTTCTGTGAATGTATGTATGTGCATGACTGTAAGTGTGTGTGTGTGTGTGTGTGCGTGCGTGCGTGCGTGCGTGCGTGCGTGCGTGCGTGCGTGCGTGCGTGCGTGCGTGCGTGCGTGCGTGCGTGCGTGCGTGCGTGCGTGTGTGTGTGTGTGAGAAAGTGACATTGGGGATGGGTCATTCGCGCACCCTCTGTAACCAAATCTCCTAAAATATGACCCTCTCTGTGACTGTAATTCACTTTTCAACTCATTTCGTAAGATGGTCATTTTTGTTTTTATTATTTATACACATAGAGAGATGCTGTCTAAAAAGTATTTTTAAATGGTAAAATGCATAGCTATTGCTTCCTCTGAAGGAGTCAAACCCAGGGACATTAACATTTTGGTTAAAGATGACAACACTAATGTCAGTACATAGCCAAGGCACTGACCACTCTGGGGTCAGTTTATATCCATGTTACTGACGGCTCTGGTATCAGTTTCTGTCCATGGTACTGATTGCTCTAAGGTCAATTTATATCTGTGGTACTGGCTGCTCTGGGATCAGTTTATATCTGTGTTACTGACCACTGTGGGGTCAGTTTGTTTCCATGGTACTGACCACTCTGGGATCAGTATATATCTATGGTACTGACCACTCTGAGGTTAGTTGATATCCATGGTACTGATTGTTCTGAGGTTAGTTTATATCTTTGGTACTGACTACACTGCGTTCAGTTTATATCCATGGTACTGACTGCTCTGGGATCAGTTCATATCTGTGGTACTGACTGCTCTGGGAGCAGTTCATATCTGTGGTACTGACTGCTCTGGGATCAGTTCATATCTGTGGTACTGACTGTTCTGGGATCAGTTAATATCTGTGGTACCGGTGATGGATGGGATTGATTTTATAGTCCTCCTCCTCCTGTAGCCTCCAACATCCCTACTGTGGGCTGGGTCATCAGTTCTTTATGTATTTAGTTTGTTGGATATTTTGCACAAAGTCATTAGAAGGCCCCTGTATTTACCCGTGTGTGCAAGGGAAGTATAAAATACTTTGCTGTAGCAGATTTTATGTAACAAATTATATATACGTCACATTAATAAATGAAGAGAAAACCCTTTGTATGAAAATGTTGGTCTTTTGTTTTTCATTTAGATCGGGAGCGATTGTTAGGTTTATATGCAGTAAGTTCTAATTATTGTCCCGTATGTAACATTGATTTTTATAATTCATCATTTCAAATGTTTATCGTCCCGTATATAACATTGATTTCATCATCATCATCATTTCAAATAGTCTTTGTTCCCTGTTGAACTGTCTCATGAGGGATGGGCACAGCTAGATTGTTATACAAACTTTAATCTCCTCCCGTAGATGTCGAACGGTTTGCACATTTGCACATTTAGGATTTGTTAGGATGCGGTTATTTTTGCAGTGCGTGTGACAGTGTGTGGTTCGGCCCTATAACGTTTTTAGACCGACAGTGCAGGTAGTTAAATATGTAAAGAGCGATGTAAGCCTTCAGTAATGCTCCACGTCAAGCTCCTTCTCTCACCACGCTGTCTGCCGTCTCCATTACAGCCTAACACAAACCCTAACCCTCATTTTAACCCTAAACCCAATTCTAGCCCTATAAGTTCTTTTAAATGTCAGATTTTTCCATTAAAAGTGATTTCAGCAAATTCAATAAAAGAAATACAATGTAGTGTATTGGAAGGCATTTATTTTATAAAAGGTACAGTTGAAGTCAAAAGTTTATATACACCTTAGCCAAATCCTTTTAAACTCAGTTTTTCACAATCCCTGACATTTAATCCTAGTAAACATTCCCTGTTTTAGGTCAGTTAGGATCACAACTTTATTTTAAGAATGTGAAATGTCAGAATAATAGTAGAGAGAATGATTTATTTCAGCTTTTATTTCTTTCATCACATTCCCAGTGGGTCAGAAGCTTAGATACACTCTGTTAGTATTTGGTAGCATTGCCTTTAAATTGTTTAACTTGGGTCAAACGTTTTGGGTAGCCTTCCACAAGCTTCTCACAATAAGTTGCTGGAATTTTGGCCCATTCCTCCTGACAGAACTGGTGTAACTGAGTCAGGTTTGTAGGCCTCCTTGCTCACACACGCTTTTTCAGTTCTGTCCACAAATGTTCGATTGGATTGAGGTCAGGACTTTGTGATGGCCACTCCAATACCACGACTTTGTTGTCCTTAAGCCATTTTGCCACGACTTTGGAAGTATGCTTTGGGTCATTGTCCATTTGGAAGAGCCATTTGCGACCAAGCTTTAATTAACTTCCTGCCTGATGTCTTGATATGTTGCTTCAATATGTCTACATAATTTTCCTTCTTCATGATGCCATCGATTTTATGAGGTGCACCAGTCCCTCCTGCAGCAAAGCACCCCCACAACATGATGCTGCCACCCCGTGCTTCACGGTTGGGATGGTGTTCTTCGGCTTGCAAGCCTCACCCTTTTTCCTCCAAACATAACGATGGTCATTATGGCCAAACAGTTCAATTTTTCTTTCATCAGATCAGAGGACATTTCTCTAAAAAGTAAGATCTTTGTCCCCATGTGCAGTTGCAAACTGTAGTCTGGCTTTTTTCTGACGGTTTTGGAGTAGTGGCTTCTTCCTCGCTGAGCAGCCTTACAGGTTATGTCGATATAGGACTCGTTTTACTGTGGATATAGATACTTTTGTACCTGTTCCCTCCAGCATCTTCACAAGGTCCTTTGCTGTCGTTCCGGGATTGATTTGCACTTTTCGCACCAAAGCACGTTCATCTCTAGGAGACAGAACACGTCTCCTTCCTGAGCGGTATGACGGCTGCGTGGTCCCATGGTGTTTATACTGGCGTACTATTGTTTGTACAGACGAACGTGGTACCTTCAGGCATTTGGAAATTGCTCCCAAGGATGAACCAGACTTGTGGAGGTCCACAATTTTCTTTCTGAGGTCTTGGCTGATTTCTTTTGATTTTCCCATGATGTCAAGCAAAGAGGCGCTGAGTTTGAAGGTAGGCCTTAAAATACATCCACAGGTACACCTCCGATTGACTCAAATAATGTTAATTAGCCTATCGGAAGTTTCTAAAGCCATGACATCATTTTCTGGAATTTTCCAAGCTGTTTAAAGGCACAGTCAACTTAGTGTATGTAAACTTCTGACCCACAGGAATTGTGATATAGTGAATTAAAAGTGAAATAATCTGTAAACAATTGTTGGAAAAATGACTTGTGTCATGCACAAAGTAGATGTCCTAACTGACTTGCCAACACTATAGTTTGCTAACATGAAATCTGTGGAGTGGTTAAAAATTTGTTTTAATGACTTCAACCTAAGTGTATGTAAACTTCCGACTTCAACTGTATTTAAATGAAAAAAATCATAGAAAAGGCTGTAGTGTTACATCCACCTAATAAAAATGTGTGCTGTTTTAATGTACACTGTTTAGTACGCAAAAACTATCCTCAATACTATTTTCCAACCGTACTGTGGAAGTGTCGTAAGACGTCCCACCCTTGTGCGGCCATGTCACGTGTTGTTTTTCTTGTTATTGAAGGAAAATGTAGGCGAACAGTTTGTGGACAGAACTGAAAAAGCGTGTGTGAGCAAGGAGGCCTACAAACCTGACTCAGTTACACCAGTTCTGTCAGGAGGAATGGGCCAATATTTAAAATAAAATAAAACTAAGCTGCGCATCATATTTATGTGACTAAAATCTTTGCGTACTTCTTGAAAAGTGTGCTCCCAAATATACTCACGAAACTGCGGAAGTAAGTATATCATACAGGGGTTTTAAGTATACTACATTTAGAGAAAAGTTTGCCTACTTAATAACTATCTCGTCCTGTCAATTCAATAAGTCTGCCTAATAGTATGGAAGGGTGCTGATTCGGACAGTCTGGCGCTGTGTCCGAATCAGAGCCCTATCTAATGCGCCCTGTCTCCTGCGTACAGTGCACTGTGTCTGAATCAGAGCCCTATCTACTGCGCCCTGTCTCCAGCGTACAGTGCACTGGCAGAAGTATGCTGTTTAATGTGCACTGTTTAACAGTTTGCAAAAAATATCTGCCATACTATTTTCCAACCGCACTGTGGAAGTGTCGTAAGCAGGTCAGAAGACGTCCCACCAGTGTTGCCATGTCCGCGGTTTTACAGCTAAATTGGGATACTTTCAAAGTGAGGTTATGGGTAAAGTCGCAAAGCGCACTTATTTTAAAAAGTAAAAATATGATTTAAAATACGTTGGTTTCAGTTAAAAATATATTTTGGGCTAGTTTTGAGTCGCCATTTGGCTGGAAATTCTTGCAAGATCTGGCAACCCTGTGCCCCACTCTTGCGCTGCCATGTCACGTGTTGTCTTTTTGTATTTTAAGGAAAACGTCAGCGAAGCTGCGTCTCATTTTTTTTAAACGAAGCTTCACGTCATATTTATGTGACCAAAATGTTTGTGTACTTTTTGAAAAGTGTGCTCCCGAATGTACTCAGCGAAACCCCGGAAGTAAGTGTGTCATCCGGGTGTTTCAAGTATACTGCAATTTGAAAGTCGAGTAGGCGAAAGATTTTCTCGTCCTATCTACTCACCAAGGCTACTCAATAGTGTGGGAGAGTGCTGATTCGGACACGGCCTCAGTCTCTCCTCTGTACTCAGGGTACTGCTGCAGGTATGACCACTCAGCTCAACACACTATTAAATGCTTTACTCACAAAATTAACTTTATCAAACAGACACTTATCATTAAATAAACATTTCTTTACTAAATTAATATCTGAATGCCATTACTGTCTGTAAATACTAAATATTTTACACCTGATCTTTACCCACAAGCCCATAGTGCTATTCCGCTGTTACAGACACCTACAGTGGACATATTTGCAAAGACGTCCCCAGTACATTATGAGCAATGAATGGAAACAGTCTCTCAGTGAAGGAGTGTTTAAAAGTGTAGAGAGGAGTGTTGTTACTGGGGTCAGAGAATACCACTTTCCCCCTGTCCCAGTCCAGCTGCACTCTGACCCTCTGGAGTTTCCTCTGCACAGTGAGGGCTGTACGTGGGGAGGTCAGGGCTTTGTATTCCCCATAAAACTGTGCTATACTCCACACTCCTCCTCCAGTGCTCAGATCCAATGTCCCTTTCCTCCGGAAGGACTCTTTAGCCACACCCACCACCCAGTTCCCATCCTCCACTTCTACATCCCAGAAATATCTCCCTGAGCTGAATCCCTCAGAGCCCAGCACACACAACCCCTTATCAAATCTCTCTGGATTATCAGGAACCTGCTGTCTCTCAGCTCTGTGTCTCACACTGGTCAGATGCTCAGACAATGAGAGTTTGGGATGTGCTGTGTTTGGGTCCAGAGTCACAGGAGCTGAAGGGACAGAGAATGAGACGTCAGCACTGATCTGCACAAAGGGAAACTGTCAGACACAATGGGCTCCTAATGATATAAACTGGGTTTCACAAAAACAACCATTATAGCCTCAGATACATGTGTGAGAGAAGCACCAGAACTTAAAGCTAATAATATTTCAGTCACACATTGTATAATCCTTGTAAGAGGGAGCAAAGCCTGTCAGTGTTTGTGTAGCTCCTGTCCTTCCCCTTAAATACAGTATCACTCTTAAAGCAGCATTTTATTATGAGCATCAGTGAGATCAAGGACTGGCGCTCAGTCTCTTCACTCCAGGGCTCTTACACAGACAGGACCAATATGACTCTGACTGGCTTTATCAGCTTGTGGAAAGGATGCTGAAGATTCCCCCTGTACAGTGACAATGTGGAGCTCCCTGCCCCCAGTACTCACTGTATTGAACAGTCCCCAGCATCTTCTCCCACACTCTGTACTTCAGATTGCCCAGGTTCTTGGCCACATCAATCAGCGCTCCTGAGACCTTATCTGGATCTGCCAGTGTGCACTGGGCTCTGCAATAATATTCAGGAGTCACTTGTGCTGTGGGTTTAAGATTATCATGAAAGACTACAATGGCGTCAAGTGGGCGTGAAATTACATAGCCACGTAGGTGGAGCCAGCTAGCGAGGGAGGAAACATTGCTGCATCTGGGTCTGTCACCGAGTAGGGACACGTCGTAGATCATTGCTATTTCATTGTAATGTCAGAAAATTACATTGATACATTCTTTCCTTAAAGATGTTTTGGCAAACTAAACCAAACAGACTCGAGTGCTGTAGGTTACAGAGTGGACCAATGAGAGGCCTCCGTTCGAGTTGCACTACTGGGAAAGCTTAGCTAAAACAGCTATAACATCTAGCTACCACATTAACGTTTTAACTTTCAATTGTATATGTTTATCACTCTGTATCGGCATGTCGGCCGATACAAAAGCATTTCATACTGAAAAACGAAAGTTGAAGTGTTTTAAAAGCTAAAATCGTCTAAAAGTAATGCTTGTTTACTGATCACAGTGTGGGTCGCTGTGTGAGCTGCCGTGATGACTTGTTGTCAAGTTCTTCCAGGTCGGGAGGTCGGGGTTGATTTCCCGATCCCTGATTTCCGACATGGAACTCCTAGTTGGATACATTTTTTCCTTAGAAGACCGGGGTGAGAAATGAGTCGCCTAAGTGTGAGCTGCAGACTTCTGGCTAGGCTGGGTAGTATTTTCACGATACCCACGTGGATAAATGAAGGGCCGTATTTCCCCCGTTTTTCTGGAGACTCTAGCTAATGGTGATGGTATTTCTTCAAGAGAACTATTACATTAGTGGCTAACTTGCCAGTGAGTAACGTGGCCTCTCTGGAAGAGACGCTATATGTGCAGGACTCACAGGGCCCTTCCGTTTATTGTTGCCATGTCCGCAGTTTGACAGCCAAATTTGACTATGCTACTTTCCAAGTGCAGTCGCGGGATAAAATGAAAAGTCACAAAGTACACACTTTTGAAATGTAAAAAAATATGTTGATTTCTGTTTAAAATACGTTGGTTTCGGTTAAAAGTATATTTTTGGCCAGTTTAGAGTCGCCATTTGGCTGGAAACTCTAGCTAGATCTGGCAACCCTGCCTCCGCTCTGGTCATAACCCACTCCTTTTAAAAGCCTGCTTTTCCACCTTGGCGGATTGCTTATATTATGGCGAAACCGAGATGCTCGTGTTTGTGTAGTTAAAGCATGTGAGCAAGGAATAGGCTATATGGATCAGTGATCAATATTATTTTGACTAACCATTATGAGCGTTGTGATATGCACAAAAATAATCTTTAACATTTGGGTTTAACACCGGCACGGGTTCTCGGTAATTCCCGACAGTGCTGTTATTTTAGAAAATATATACGGTTTAATTTAATTTTAAAAACACCTGCAACCGCTGAGAATAAGCTAACAGAGTATGGCTTTTGTCTCACCAGAAAAAGCCAAATTAGCCTGCTTGTTTAACGAATTTCGTTTGATTATAGGCTACAATGAAGCATTGTCAAACATCAATTCCATGTTCTCACAGCAGTTAGATTACAGATAATGCATTTCAGCTAGCGAAGTTAAAGCTTCATCCGAAATTCATATTAGCCTACGTGCATTCTCATAATAACGTAAAGAGCGTTATTGGCTTAATGATGACACTAAATACACTAAAGGCAAGCTGTCAGGTTGGGAACCCATAGGTTCGCATACGTCCCTTGTTTTATAATGTCCAGCTTATGGAAATATGACCAACGCGTTTTGCTTTAAAACAAGCCCATTTACCCAGAGACAACTTGCATCTATTGCGGGAGAGAAAATATTTATTTTTGGGAAAAATATGAATCCCTGTTTCACAATGTGATTTTGATATCTTGTATGCATGCTTGTGTGCGCCCCTGTGTGTAACAGACAGGAGGGTGTACACGCGTTGTGCACATGCCTATGTAGACGCACTTATATGCGCTGTTAAAATAACATAGAAATAGCTGCGACATGACATTAGACCAGGTTTGTGACCAGCAAGCGCTTTCTGCTGGCTCAAGATAGCAATACGCCAAAAATGATTCTGGCCACACCTCATCTTAAGACCAACCCGCCCAGTTGACTTGCTATTTGCGGATTGGGCGCATGATCACTCGGTATTTAAACAACATGAGTGCTGGGCGCTATAATGACTCCTGTGCCGGGTGTAAGATAGCAGTCACTTGCGTTTGAGTTAGCGCTTAGCGCTGAGTGTAAGATAGCAAAGTCACTTGCGTTTGAGTTAGCGCTTAGCGCCGAGTGTAAGATAGCAAAGTCACTTGCGTTTGAGTTAGCGCCGAGTGTGAGATAGCAAAGTCACTTGCGTTTGAGTTAGCGCTTAGCGCCGGGTGTAAGATAGCAAAGTCACTTGCGTTTGAGTTAGCGCCGAGTGTGAGATAGCAAAGTCACTTGCGTTTGAGTTAGCGCTTAGCGCCGAGTGTAAGATAGCAAAGTCACTTGCGTTTGAGTTAGCGCTTAGCGCTGAGTGTAAGATAGCAAAGTCACTTGCGTTTGAGTTAGCGCTTAGCGCCGAGTGTAAGATAGCAAAGTCACTTGCGTTTGAGTTAGCGCTTAGCGCCGAGTGTAAGATAGCAAAGTCACTTGCGTTTGAGTTAGCGCCGAGTGTGAGATAGCAAAGTCACTTGCGTTTGAGTTAGCGCTTAGCGCCGAGTGTAAGATAGCAAAGTCACTTGCGTTTGAGTTAGCGCTTAGTGCCGAGTGTAAGATAGCAAAGTCACTTGCGTTTGAGTTAGCGCCGGGTGTAAGATAGCAAAGTCACTTGCGTTTGAGTTAGCGCTTAGCGCCGAGTGTAAGATAGCAAAGTCACTTGCGTTTGAGTTAGCGCCGAGTGTGAGATAGCAAAGTCACTTGCGTTTGAGTTAGCGCTTAGCGCCGGGTGTAAGATAGCAAAGTCACTTGCGTTTGAGTTAGCGCCGAGTGTGAGATAGCAAAGTCACTTGCGTTTGAGTTAGCGCTTAGCGCCGAGTGTGAGATAGCAAAGTCACTTGCGTTTGAGTTAGCGCTTAGCGCCGAGTGTGAGATAGCAAAGTCACTTGCGTTTGAGTTAGCGCTTAGCGCCGAGTGTGAGATAGCAAAGTCACTTGCGTTTGAGTTAGCGCTTAGCGCCGAGTGTGAGATAGCAAAGTCACTTGCGTTTGAGTTAGCGCTTAGCGCCGAGTGTGAGATAGCAAAGTCACTTGCGTTTGAGTTAGCGCTTAGCGCTGAGTGGTAAGATCGCAAAGTCACTTGCGTTTGAGTTAGCGCTTAGCGCCGAGTGTAAGATAGCAAAGTCACTTGCGTTTGAGTTAGCGCTTAGCGCCGAGTGTAAGATAGCAAAGTCACTTGCGTTTGAGTTAGCGCTTAGCGCTTAGCGCCGAGTGTAAGATAGCAAAGTCACTTGCGTTTGAGTTAGCGCTTAGCGCCGAGTGTGAGATAGCAAAGTCACTTGCGTTTGAGTTAGCGCTTAGCGCCGAGTGTGAGATAGCAAAGTCACTTGCGTTTGAGTTAGCGCTTAGCGCTGAGTGGTAAGATAGCAAAGTCACTTGCGTTTGAGTTAGCGCTTAGCGCCGAGTGTAAGATAGCAAAGTCACTTGCGTTTGAGTTAGCGCTTAGCGCCGAGTGTAAGATAGCAAAGTCACTTGCGTTTGAGTTAGCGCTTAGCGCTGAGTGTAAGATAGCAAAGTCACTTGCGTTTGAGTTAGCGCCGAGTGTAAGATAGCAAAGTCACTTGCGTTTGAGTTAGCGCTTAGCGCTTAGCGCCGAGTGTGAGATAGCAAAGTCACTTGCGTTTGAGTTAGCGCTTAGCGCTTAGCGCCGAGTGTAAGATAGCAAAGTCACTTGCGTTTGAGTTAGCGCCGAGTGCCGGGTGTAAGATAGCAAAGTCACTTGCGTTTGAGTTAGCGCTTAGCGCTTAGCGCCGGGTGTAAGATAGGGCCCGATAAGTGCTAATAAACTACTTTGATATTTAACCTGATGAGAGAGGATGGCGTTTGCTTACCTGTTTTGTGTGTCCTTGTAGCTCTGAAATAAGGAGAGCGAATTATTATCACTGTAGCCAATACTCCATTTAAACTGTGTTAAGGCCCGTCCACACCAAGAACGATAACTATAATGATAACTATAACGATAACGATGTGAGCACCCACACTGATGAACGGTATCCACAGTAATATCTGACTGTATGTTACTGAACATGCTTATATGTATGTATGACATATGACATATATGCTGCTTTACCATAGTTATATATGTGTACAGTGTGTGGATGTAGGATGATGATAAATTTGTAAATAGGAAAAAAATACTTTGCCTGCAAAAATTAAGCTATATTTCTAATGCCTGATAAACCTTTGAAGGGATTTGATAATATTTGCAAGTTTACAGGAAAAGGTGTTTTAGAGAATATTCTGTAAGTTATTGTGTGTCAACATTAACACCAGTTTGTATAGAGTCCTACAGACACAGAGTGAACAGGTCTTACCTGAAGGAATGAGACGTCTTCAGCTCCCAGCTCCTGTTCTATGGCTCTGATTTGTTCTGAAAGGGATGATATCTCTTCCGTCATCTTCTCAATCTTCTCCTTCATCATCTGACTCTTCTGCTCCTCTTCCTCCCTCAGTACAGAGATCCTGGCTGCCTCTTCATCTTTTAGGAACTGCTGAAGTTTCTCAAACTCCATCTTTATCTGTCTCTCTGTGTGCTGGGCCTGGCTCTGGAATAAACATTATTCACCATCATTTCAGCACAATCCAGTGCTGCATTTTCAACACTGTGATTTAAAGGCCTCAGTACAGTACCTTAATGTGCTCTGCTGTTTGATCACAGATTAGTTTCACTTCATTAAAGGCTTTTAGCTTCTCCTGCAGTGGAGCCAGTGCAGTCCTGAGTTTCTCCTGGAAAAAAATGACAGAGTCCACATTTTACTGAGGAAACAAACAGACAGTAAACTTCACTGCCTACACAGACAGCACAAGAGCCCCTGCTCAGACAGAGGGGAGCCAGAATGGAGACTCAGGTCACAGCTTGTGTGAAAACAATGTGTTCACTGAGACCGTGACCGAATATGATCCCTGTTCCCTGCTCCCTTTCCCCTGTCCACTCAGACCCCTGTCTACTATGTGCCCTGTTCCCTGTCCACTGTCCCCTGTCCCCTCACTTTGCAAGCAGTATGCGAAAGAAACTCTTTCCAAACTAGTAAGGAAGTAAAGTAGTTTTTTATATATATATATATATATACAGTGCCCTCCACTATTATTGGCACCCCCTGGTAAAAATGAGTAAAAAGGGTTATAAAAAATTAATCATTTGGTGAATTAGTTTAATCTCACACTGAAAAAATGAGAAAAATCCAACCTTTAATTGAAGTAAATTTATTATGAGAAAAAAAAATCCCTCATCAAGAAATAAGTATTTTTAACAAAACCATGTGTGCCACAATTATTGGCACCCCTGCATTTATATATAGAATAAAGTAATCTTTTTTAACATTTGGTCACATATCCTTTGCATGCCCTGACTTCCTGATGTCTGTGACCCAACAACATCAAAAGACTCTTGATATCTTATTTCCTGGTACTCGTGCAAGCAATGCTATATAACGTAAATGATTACTTTAAATTATTACTTTAATGCAGGGGCGCCAATAATTGTGGCACATGTGGTTTTGTTAAAAATAATTATTTCTTGATGAGGGTTTTTTTTTTCTCATCATAAATTTACTTTAATTAAAGGTTGGATTTTTCTCATTTTTTCAGTGTGACATTAAGCTAATTCACCAAACGGTGAATGTTTTATAACCCTTTTTACTCATCTTTACCAATAATAGTGGAGGGCACTGTATATACATGTATATAGTTGTTTTTTTTATTGAGAATATCAATTCGTTTACATATGACAATGGTTACAAAGTGTAGATTATGAATAAAGACAGAATTAGCAAAAATAAAAAGAGAGTAGTTTGTAATATGTCCCGCTCTTGTACTACAAGTTGTAGTTTTTACTTCCGGTTTACTTCCTGAAATTGTCGGATCAGTGTGCTCCTGAATCCCCTCAACAAAACCCTGGAAATAAGGGGTTCATCCTGGGACTTCGTGCCCCCATTTGTGTGAGAAATTTGCCCACTCAAAAGCTTTTTGACGAAGTGGACTCAAATATGCGCCCTCAAAAGGGTGAAGGGATCATATTCGGTCACAGCCTGCGACACATATCAGCGCATTGCCAAACAGGTCATGCCAGGAAAACGGGTATGACTGTAACTAATTACACCACTAATACACTGTTTTTACAGTCAAAATTCAAAAGTTTTGAATTACAGGGTTAGTTTTAATATAAAAATGTCGCAAGTTTAATGTGCTGTATATTTAGTCTCTAGTGACACATTAAATTTTTACATCAAACAAATTCATAAAAATACCAAGTATTTGCTTACAATGCCACCAATGGTGAAACACCTCAACTTTATTTTTTATAAATCCCAATAATTTTTAATCCCAGTGAATTTACAAAAGTAAATTATAAAAGCATAGATAATTTAGTAGTATCTGTCAACTGAAAAGTATTATTTCATCTGAAAAGTACCTTATACTCTTCTGCAGCCTCCTGAACTGGTCGCAGTTTGTGGTTTTCATGTTTTCTTGAAGTTTGACAGACAAGGCAGACGGGTATTTCATCCTCCAAACAGAAGAGTTTGAGTTTTTCACTGTGCAGACTGCAGAGCACTTCAGATCCTGCTTTAGCTCTCTGACTTCTCTCCTTTAAGAACGCCTCACAGGTATTCCTCAGAGACAGGTTAGGGGGAGGATAATCCATAGAAGATTTTCTCCTGCAAACTGGGCACTCCCGAGATTCCTTCTGTTCCCAGTACTGCTGCAGACAGGCCTTACAGAAGCTGTGACTGCATCTCAGGACAACAGGATCCCTGAAGATATCAGAGCACACAGGACAGGAGAGCTCCTCTTCCAGGAGAGAAAATCCAGATGGCATTCTGTCTCAGTCTGTTCTGAGTTGTTCTTGGATTTGCTAAATCTGTAGTTTAGTTGCACTTTTACATACTGCTGTTACACAGATTTCTAGGGAAAAGGAATGTCTTTAAATCAGTCCCAAATCTCTGTTCTTTTCTATCTTTAGAAATTCCTTAATTTCTGAAAATGTACACTGAAATCAAATTATAATGTCCCCAGTGTAACTAAAGCGTCTGTGTGTGAGACACTGTACTTCCCTCTTCCTGTTAGACACGCCTGATTATCAGAGACAGCACTTCCTGCAGGGGGCAGCATTGTACCACTGAGGTTTGAGTGTGTCTGATCTGCCAGCAGTTTTACACCAGCCCTGTTCTTCAGGTTCTGTCTGTTAATCCAAATGGAGTCTCATTCCCCAGCAAATCTCAACACCCTCCCTTACAAACATGACTCAAACACAGATCCAGAGCAGTTTTACACCAGCTCTAAGGGGTATTCCAGAGAGCGTGTTACGTGTGCACATCTATTAAAACAACAAATCAAGCATAATGTGTGTTTTGTAGTAAAAATTAGTGGTGTAGACTGAGGAAATGCAGTCTGTCTGGACTGTGAAGTAGGAAAGCAGTTATTCACCGATTTATTAATGAATGACAGGTTGTTTCTACATGAAAAATAGATGTAGGGTGTAAAACTCACAAGGCGTCTGAGGGTGAGGGTGGACATGGGGTGCAAACATAATATGAAGACAACACAAGGGTCAACACAAGGGTCAACTTTGCATTTTCCTCATAGGCTGTGTGTCCAGTAGCCTATGAAACAAGCTGTTTGGAGCAGGCTATTTTGTGGAAATCATTGGTTAGTATGAGACAATAACAAAACATCCTTTTTAATCACAGCATTACAAACACGTTAAGACGGTTCTAAGGGCAATAATTACAGCATTACAAACACGTTAAGACGGTTTTAAGGGCAATAATTACAGCATTACAAACACGTTAAGACGGTTCTAAGGGCAATAATTACAGCATTACAAACACGTTAAGACGGTTCTAAGGGCAATAATTACAGCATTCCAAACACGTTAAGACGGTTTTAAGGGCAATAATTACAGCAATTACAAACACGTTAACACGGTTCTAAGGGCAATAGGCTAGCATTCATGAATTGTGTGTCATTGATAAAAATAAGAATATATAATTATGACAATAGTGGCGATATTTAATGTGTCGTTCGCCATAATTCGTGGCTCATTTAGACTGTCAAATAGATTGCTAGTTGCCATGGTTAATACGATACAAGCAAGCAGTAAACTTAAAGATTAATAACTGTGTCGAAATAAGTGAAAAATAATGAGTTTTCAGACATTTATCATGAAAAATGCGTTTTGGTGAAAATGAAAAAACATAAGACAATAGTCTTATGTCCAAAATGGGCCAGAATGTTCGAAAAAATTAAAATGCCATTTTTTGATTCCAATGTATAGGAAATTATATTTATTTAAGAACTGTGGTGAAATAAGTAAAAAATAATCAGTTTTCAGACATGTATGATGAAAAATGCGTTTTGGTGAAAATGAAAAAACATAAGACAATAGTCTTATGTCCAAAAAGGGCCAAAGTAGTCAACAAAATTAAAATGCCATTTTTTGCTTCCAATGTATGGGAAATTCTATTTATTGAATAACTGTGGTGAAATAAGTGAGAATTCATGAGTTTTAAAAAACATTTGTGATTAAAAATGTGTTTTGGGATAATGAAAAAACATAAGAGTATTGTCTTATGTCCAAAAAGGGCCAAAATGTTCAAAAACTTTTAAATGCCATTTTTTGATTCCAATGTATAGGAAATTATATTTATTTAATAACTGCGATGAAATATGTGAAATATAATGCGTTTTAAGACATTTATGATGAAAAATGCGTTTTGGTGAAAATGAAAAAACATAAGACAATAGTCTTATGTCCAAAATGGGCCAGAATGTTCAAAAAAATTTAAATGTCATTTTTTGATTCCAATGTATAGGAAATTATATTTATTTAATAACTGTGGTGAAATAAGTAAAAAATAATCAGTTTTCAGACATGTATGATGAAAAATGTGTTTTGGGGAAAATGTAAAAAAATAAGAGAATAGTCTTATGTCCAAAAAGGGCCAAAGTAGTCAACAAAATTAAAATGCCATTTTTTGCTTCCAATGTATAGGAAATTCTATTTATTGAATAACTGTGGTGAAATAAGTGAGAATTCATGAGTTTTAAAAAACATTTGTGATTAAAAATGTGTTTTGGGAAAATGAAAAAACATAAGACAATAGTCTTATGTCCAAAATGGGCCAGAATGTTCAAAAAAATTAAAATGTCATTTTTTGATTCCAATGTATAGGCAATTCTATTTATTGAATAACTGCAGTGAAATACGTGAAAAATAATGAGTTTTCAGACATTTATGATGAAAAATGTGTTTTGGGGAAAATGAAAAAACATAAGAGAATAGTCTTATGTCCAAAATTGGCCAGAATGTTCAAAAAAATTAAAATGCCATTTTTTGATTCCAATGTATAGGAAATTATATTTATTTAAGAACTGTGGTGAAATAAGTACAAAATAATCAGTTTTCAGACATGTATGATGAAAAATGTGTTTTGGGGAAAATGAAAAAAAATAAGAGAATAGTCTTATGTCCAAAAAGGGCCAAAATGTTCAAAAACTTTTAAATGCCATTTTTTGATTCCAATGTATAGGAAATTATATTTATTTAATAACTGCGATGAAATATGTTAAAAAATAATGCGTTTTAAGACATTTATGATGAAAAATGTGTTTTGGGGAACATTAGAAAACATAAGACCATAGTCTTATGTCCAAATAGGGCCAAAGTAGTCAACAAAATTAAAATGCCATTTTTTGCTTCCAATGTATGGGAAATTCTATTTATTGAATAACTGTGGTGAAATAAGTGAGAATTCATGAGTTTTAAAACATTTGTGATTAAAAATGTGTTTTGGGATAATGAAAAAACATAAGAGTATTGTCTTATGTCCAAAAAGGGCCAAAATGTTCAAAAACTTTTAAATGCCATTTTTTTATTCCAATGTATAGGAAATTATATTTATTTAAGAACTGTGCTGAAATAAGTTTAAAATGATCAGTTTTCACACATGTATGATGAAAAATGTGTTTCGGGGGAAAATGAAAAAATATAAGAGAATAGTCTTATGTCCAAAATTGGCCAGAATGTTCAAAAAAATTAAAATGCCATTTTTTGATTCCAATGTATAGGAAATTATATTTATTTAAGAACTGTGGTGAAATAAGTGAGAATTCGTGAGTTTTAAAACATTTGTGATTAAAAATGTGTTTTGGGATAATGAAAAAACATAAGAGTATTGTCTTATGTCCAAAAAGGGCCAGAATGGTCAAAAAAATTTAAATACCATTTTTTGATTGCAATGTATAGGATATTATATTTATTTAATAACTACGTTGAAATAAGTGAAAAAATAATGAGTTTTCAGACTTTTATCATGAAAAATGCGTTTTGGTGAAAATGAAAAAACAAAGACAATAGTCTTATGTCCAAAATTGGCCAGAATGTTCAAAAAAATTAAAATGCCATTTTTTGATTCCACTGTATGAGAAATTAACTTTACTTAATAACTGCGGTGAAATAAGTGAAAAACAATGAGTTTACAGACTTTTATAGAATAATTTCTGTTAAAATAGTGTGGGACTCTAATGAATATATAGAATATATATATATATAGGGAATTGACGTATAAGCAGGTTTATATGAATGTGTGTCTGAAGGAGAGAACGTGGACTTGTAGGATTAAAGGTCAAGAGAGTGTCCAGGTGGCCAGTTGGAGATAAAATTGAGAGAACAACAACATGTGATGATCTGTATGACAGAAGGTCAGGGAAAATCCTTAAGTAAGCAATTAGTCATAGGACTAAGACAATACTCAGAAAATAACAACCAGAGGTGCACATCAATAATATAGACATTTGTAATATTGATAAATTAAAAAAGCTGAAGTCAGGCATATATTAAGGAGGTCTCAATATATGCAGTAGGTGATTGGCCATCGGACATTCTAGAATAGGAGGGCCTAGACATGTTCAAATTGTATAAAACCTGTGGAAAAAGGCTGAAAGGGTGTGACTTCATGAACTCACCCGGCTTTGTTAATTACTAATAAAGTTTGTGCGGAAATGACAAGCTCCTGTCTCTGAGAGAATTATTCGAAGAGAAAAAAGACACGACATAACTTTGGCGTAGTCGGCAGGATTGGAAAAACAGAGGCTGGAAATTCGGAACCGTCTGCTGCTGTGGGTCGGGAGCCGGATGAGTCACACAAGCCACGGTGGCCACCAATAAGGTAAAAGCGAATGTTCTTCGTACTAGTTTAACGGGTTGTGTGACTTGTTCCGGGTGCCGCCCCGGCAGTGGACTGTTGAGTAAGTCTCTCCAAATTAAGAACCTAAAAAAGTAAATAACTGAGACCGAGCTTGTGATTTTTGAAAAGAATGCATGTGTAATGTGTGTGATTGGGCCTCGAGGGAACTTGTACATATGACAAAAATCTCTTTAGTGGAGTCACGTGAAAGTCCTGCAGTAAAAGCCTCAGCGGAGCGGAAAGGTGCCCGCAGAAGAGAGCCGGGAAGTCAGGCAAATAAAATCCTGGATAATAACGGATTTCTCTGTATGTTGTATAGACAATAGAAAAAAAAGCCTAATTTACAGACAATAGTCGTGTATAATCATAGGTTTTCTATATGTTGAAAGGCTAGTAGAGAAAAGACCGAATTAGCAGGTCACTCAAGAAGTGAGTGTTGGAACGAATGAAGTAAGATTGAGTGACAGAGTGAAAGTCTCTGTCACAGGTGGAGAGGGTGTGAGAAGCGCTCCTGTAAAATCTCCATTTAAAAAAAGTGTGAACGAGAGTGTGTTTGGGAGAGTCCTGCACGGTGTAATTTGATTGGGCGTTGTTTGAGAGACATTCAACAATCAAGCCGCTGATTGGGCTCTCTAGTACGAGAAGCTGTGTGTGTGTGGCTGTTTGATTCTGGTTTGCCTGCGTTAACCTCTTCCTACCGAGGGCAAAATAGGCCACATTTTGCCTGTTTTCACTAGTGACAAACAAAGGTGGTTATCTCAAAAACTATAAATGGTACAAATATGGTTCATGGCTTTTATTAAAGCAGACACCTGCAGTATTACGACTAAGCAGTGAGAACTCATAGAAATCCAGTTTTTGATACTTAACTACAACAATTTATGTACAGAAAATATAAAAAAACTAAAAAACGGGTACCTACATTCAAGTTTAAGAATTTTTACCTGGGGAGCTACAAATGCAATCAAGGAAATGACTCCTCTATCTGATTCATCAATATGCTGCCTACCTCTGGTAACAATCTGGTGTCAATATCTCAAACCATTCAAATTTTACAGGGTTTTTTTCAGGTGAACCTTTTTCGTTATCCAAATGGTGCCAAATGGTGCCAAATGGTGCCAAATGGTGCCAAATGTGCCAAAAATGGCAATGTTCCAGAAAGGTCTCAATATGATTTATTTTTTAGGTTTTTACAATAAAATGAGATAATTTGTCAATATTGGCAATAAAAGTTCATTTTTAGACGTGTTCTTGGTGTTCTGCATATTACACAACTAACTA
>JAINUF010000025.1:950831-980831 GCA_029718625.1 Synaphobranchus kaupii
GTCTAATGTCCAAAAAGGGCCAAAATGTTCAAAAACTTTTAAATGCCATTTTTTGATTCCAATGTATAGGAAATTATATTTATTTAATAATTGCAGTGAAATACGTGAGAATTCATGAGTTGTAAGACATTTATGATTAAAAATGTGTTTTGGGGAACATTAGAAAACATAAGACCATAGTCTTATGTCCAAAAAAGGCCAAAGTAGTCTACAAAATTAAAATTCCATTTTTTGCTTCCAATGTATGGGAAATTCTATTCATTGAATAACTGTGGTGAAATAAGTGAGAATTCATGAGTTTTAAAACATTTGTGATTAAAAATGTGTTTTGGGATAATGAAAAAACATAAGAGTATTGTCTTATGTCCAAAAAGGGCCAGAATGGTCAAAAAATTTTAAATGCCATTTTTTGATTGCAATGTATAGGAAATTATATTTATTTAAGAACTGTGGTAAATAAGTAAAACATAATCAGTTTTCAGACATGTATGATGAAAAATGTGTTTTGGGGAACATTAGAAAACATAAGACCATAGTCTTATGTCCAAAAACGGGCAAAGTAGTCAACAAAATTAAAATGCCATTTTTTGCTTCCAATGTATGGGAAATTATATTTATTTAATAAATGCAGTGAAATACGTGAGAATTCATGAGTTTTAAAACATTTATCATGAAAAATGTGTTTTGGGGAAAATGAAAAAACATAAGAGAATAGTCTTATGTCCAAAAGGAGCCAGAATGTTCAAAAAATTTAAAATGCCATTTTTTGATTGCAATGTATAGGATATTATATTTATTTAATAACTGCGTCGAAATAAGTGAAAAATAATGAGTTTTCAGACTTTTATCATGAAAAATGCGTTTTGGTGAAAATGAAAAAACATAAGACAATAGTCTTATGTCCAAAATGGGCCAGAATGTTCAAAACATTTAAAATGCCGTTTTTTGATTCCAATGTATAGAAAATTATATTTATTTAAAAACTGTGGTGAAATAAGTAAAAAATAAATCAGTTTTCAGACATGTATGATGAAAAATGTGTTTTGGGGAACATAAGAAAACATAAGACCATAGTCTAATGTCCAAAAAGGGCCAAAATGTTCAAAAACTTTTAAATGCCATTTTTTGATTCCAATGTATAGGAAATTATATTTATTTAATAATTGCAGTGAAATACGTGAGAATTCATGAGTTGTAAGACATTTATGATTAAAAATGTGTTTTGGGGAACATTAGAAAACATAAGACCATAGTCTTATGTCCAAAAAAGGCCAAAGTAGTCTACAAAATTAAAATTCCATTTTTTGCTTCCAATGTATGGGAAATTCTATTCATTGAATAACTGTGGTGAAATAAGTGAGAATTCATGAGTTTTAAAACATTTGTGACTAAAAATGTGTTTTGGGATAATGAAAAAACATAAGAGTATTGTCTTATGTTTAAAAAGGGCCAGAATAGTCAAAAAATTTTAAATGCCATTTTTTGATTGCAATGTATAGGATATTATATTTATTTAATAACTGCGTCGAAATAAGTGAAAAATAATGAGTTTTCAGACTTTTATCATGAAAAATGCGTTTTGGTGAAAATGAAAAAACATAAGACAATAGTCTTATGTCCAAAATGGGCCAGAATGTTCAAAAAAATTAAAATGCCATTTTTTGATTCCAATGTATAGGAAATTATATTTATTTAATACCTGCGATGAAATATGTGAAAAATAATTCGTTTTAAGACATTTATGATGAAAAATGTGTTTTGGGGAACATTAGAAAACATAAGACCATAGTCTTATGTCCAAAAAGGGCCAAAGTAGTCAACAAAATTAAAATGCCATTTTTTGCTTCCAATGTATGGGAAATTCTATTTATTGAATAACTGTGGTGAAATAAGTGAGAATTCATGAGTTTTAAAACATTTGTGATTAAAAATGTGTTTTGTGATAATGAACAAACATAAGAGTATTGTCTTATGTCCAAAAAGGGCCAGAATGGTCAAAAAATTTTAAATGCCATTTTTTGATTGCAATGTATAGGATATTATATTTATTTAATAACTGCAGTGAAATAAGTGAAAAATAATGAGTTTTCAGACTTTTATCATGAAAAATGTGTTTTGGTTAAAATGAAAAAACAAGACAATAGTCCAAAATGGGCCAGAATGTTCAAAAAAATTAAAATGCCATTTTTTGATTCCAATGTATAGGAAAATTATATTTATTTAAGAACTGTGGTGAAATAAGTAATAAATAATCAGTTTTACATTTACATTACATTACATTTATTTAGCAGACGCTTTTATCCAAAGCGACGTACAGTAAGTGCGTACAGAGACATCATCATCATTGCAGAACAGACAAGGCAAAGCACATCCTTGGCATAATGTAGCAGCTATCCCTAGCAATGAACGTTGACTGTAGTTCACAGTAAGCTGTGGGCAAATCAGCAACACCACACTTTCATTCCAAATACTATTATAAACTATACTATTATAAACCATTCCAAATGCTATTATAAACTATACTATGATAAACCATTCCAAATACTATTATAAACCATTCCAAATACTATTATAAACAATACTATTATAAACCATTCCAAATACTATTATAAACTATGCTATTATAAACCATTCCAAATACTATTATAAACTATAATAAACAGACAGGAAAAACACAGGGAACAGGGAACTGATATTCCTAGGTGAGGATATCAGTCAAGGTGGAGTCTGAAGAGGTGTGTCTTCAGGCCTCGACGGAATGCAGGCAGGGTTGGAGTAGAACGTAGGGGAATGGGAAGTTCATTCCACCACTGAGGTGTTAATGTGGAAAAACTCCGCAGTCGGGACAAGCGAGAGCCTTTGACACGGAGGGGGGGAAGTGCCAGTCGCCCTGCTGTAGAAGAGCGAAGTGGTCGAGCAGGAACATAGTTCTGGATTAGGTCCTGCAGGTAGGTGGGGCCTGTCCTATTTGCTGCAGTGTAGGCCAGGGTCAGAACTTTGAACCTGATCCTGGCTGCAACTGGCAGCCAGTGGAGAGACCTCAGCAGCAGGTTTTCAGACATGTATGATGAAAAATGTGTTTTGGGGAACATTAGAAAACATAAGACCATAGTCTTATGTCCAAAAACAGCAAAAGTAGTCAACAAAATTAAAATGCCATTTTTTGCTTCCAATGTATGGGAAATTATATTTATTTAATAACTGCAGTGATATACGTGAGAATTCATGAGTTTTAAAACATTTATCATGAAAAATGTGTTTTGGGGAAAATGAAAAAACATAAGTGAATAGTCTTATGTCCAAAAAGAGCCAGAATGTTCAAAAAATTTAAAATGCCATTTTTTGATTGCAATGTATAGGAAATTATATTTATTTAAGAACTGTGGTGAAATAAGTAAAAAATAATCCGTTTTCAGACATTTATGATGAAAAATGTGTTTTGGGGGAAAATGAAAAAACATAAGAGAATAGTCTTATGTCCAAAAAGGGCCAAAATGTTCAAAAACTTTTAAATGCCATTTTTTGATTCGAATGTATAGGAAATTATATTTATTGAATAATTGCAGTGAAATACGTGAGAATTCATGAGTTGTAAGACATTTATGATTAAAAATGTGTTTTGGGGAACATTAGAAAACATAAGACCATAGTCTTATGTCCAAAAAAGGCCAAAGTAGTCAACAAAATTAAAATGCCATTTTCTGCTTCCAATGTATGGGAAATTCTATTCATTGAATAACTGTGGTGAAATAAGTGAGAATTCATGAGTTTTAAAACATTTGTGATTAAAAATGTGTTTTGGGATAATGAAAAAACATAAGAGTATTGTCTTATGTTTAAAAAGGGCCAGAATGGTCAAAAAATTTTAAATTCCATTTTTTGATTGCAATGTATAGGATATTATATTTATTTAATAACTGCGTCGAAATAAGTGAAAAATAATGAGTTTTCAGACTTTTATCATGAAAAATGCGTTTTGGTGAAAATGAAAAAACATAAGACAATAGTCTTATGTCCAAAATGGGCCAGAATGTTCAAAAAAATTAAAATGCCATTTTTTCATTCCAATGTATAGGAAATTATATTTATTTAATACCTGCGATGAAATATGTGAAAAATAATTCGTTTTAAGACATTTATGATGAAAAATGTGTTTTGGGGAACATTAGAAAACATAAGACCATAGTCTTATGTCCAAGAACAGCAAAAGTAGTCAACAAAATTAAAATGCCATTTTTTGCTTCCAATGTATGGGAAATTATATTTATTTAATAACTGCAGTGATATACGTGAGAATTCATGAGTTTTTAAAACATTTATCATGAAAAATGTGTTTTGGGGAAAATGAAAAAACATAAGAGTATTGTCTTATTTCCAAAAAGGGCCAGAATGGTCAAAAAATTTTAAATGCCATTTTTTGATTGCAATGTATAGGATATTATATTTATTTAATAACTGCACTGAAATAAGTGAAAAATAATGAGTTTTCAGACTTTTATCATGAAAAATGTGTTTTGGTTAAAATGAAAAAACATAAGACAATAGTCCAAAATGGGCCAGAATGTTCAAAACAATTAAAATGCCATTTTTTGATTCCAATGTATAGGAAATTATATATTTATTTAAGAACTGTGGTGAAATAAGTAATAAATAATCAGTTTTCAGACATGTATGATGAAAAATGTGTTTTGGGGAACATTAGAAAACATAAGACCATAGTCTTATGTCCAAAAACAGCAAAAGTAGTCAACAAAATTAAAATGCCATTTTTTGCTTCCAATGTATGGGAAATTATATTTATTTAATAACTGCAGTGATATACGTGAGAATTCATGAGTTTTAAAACATTTATCATGAAAAATGTGTTTTGGGGAAAATGAAAAAACATAAGAGAATAGTCTTATGTACAAAAAGAGCCAGAATGTTCAAAAAATTTAAAATGCCATTTTTTGATTGCAATGTATAGGACATTATATTTATTTAATAACTGCGTCGAAATAAGTGAAAAATAATGAGTTTTCAAACTTTTATCATGAAAAATGCGTTTTGGTGAAAATGAAAAAAGATAAGACAATATGTCTTATGTCCAAAATTGGCCAGAATGTTCAAAAAAATTAAAATGCCATTTTTTGATTCCAATGTATAAGAAATTATATTTATTTAAGAACTGTGGTGAAATAAGTAAAAAATAATCAGTTTTCAGACATTTATGATGAAAAATGTGTTTTGGGGAAAATGAAAAAACATAAGAGAATAGTCTTATGTCCAAAAAAGGGCCAAAATGTTCAAAAACTTTTAAACGCCATTTTTTGATTCCAATGTATAGGAAATTATACTTATTTAATAATTGCAGTGAAATACGTGAGAAATTCATGAGTTTTCAGACATGTATGATGAAAAATGTGTTTTGGGGAACATTAGAAAACATAAGACCATAGTCTTATGTCCAAAAACGGGCAAAGTAGTCAACAAAATTAAAATGCCATTTTTTGCTTCCAATGTATGGGAAATTATATTTATTTAATAAATGCAGTGAAATACGTGAGAATTCATGAGTTTTGAAAACATTTATCATGAAAAATGTGTTTTGGGGAAAATTAAAAAACATAAGAGAATAGTCTTATGTCCAAAAGGAGCCAGAATGTTCAAAAAATTTTAAATGCCATTTTTTGATTGCAATGTATAGGATATTATATTTATTTAATAACTGCGTCGAAATAAGTGAAAAATAATGAGTTTTCAGACTTTTATCATGAAAAATGCGTTTTGGTGAAAATGAAAAACATAAGACAATAGTCTTATGTCCAAAATGGGCCAGAATGTTCAAAAAAATTAAAATGCCATTTTTTGATTCCAATGTATAGGAAATTATATTTATTTAATACCTGCGATGAAATATGTGAAAAATAATTCGTTTTAAGACATTTATGATGAAAAATGTGTTTTGGGGAACATTAGAAAACATAAGACCATAGTTATGTCCAAAAAGGGCCAAAGTAGTCAACAAAATTAAAATGCCATTTTTTGCTTCCAATGTATGGGAAATTCTATTTATTGAATAACTGTGGTGAAATAAGTGAGAATTCATGAGTTTTAAAACATTTGTGATTAAAAATGTGTTTTGGGATAATGAAAAAACATAAGAGTATTGTCTTATGTCCAAAAAGGGCCAGAATGGTCAAAACATTTTAAATGCCATTTTTTGATTGCAATGTATAGGAAATTATATTTATTTAAGAACTGTGGTAAATAAGTAAAACATAATCAGTTTTCAGACATGTATGATGAAAAATGTGTTTTGGGGAACATTAGAAAACATAAGACCATAGTCTTATGTCCAAAAACGGGCAAAGTAGTCAACAAAATTAAAATGCCATTTTTTGCTTCCAATGTATGGGAAATTATATTTATTTAATAAATGCAGTGAAATACGTGAGAATTCATGAGTTTTAAAACATTTATCATGAAAAATGTGTTTTGGGGAAAATGAAAAAACATAAGAGAATAGTCTTATGTCCAAAAAGAGCCAGAATGTTCAAAAAATTTAAAATGCCATTTTTTGATTGCAATGTATAGGATATTATATTTATTTAATAACTGCGTCGAAATAAGTGAAAAATAATGAGTTTTCAGACTTTTATCATGAAAAATGCGTTTTGGTGAAAATGAAAAAACATGAGACAATAGTCTTATGTCCAAAATGGGCCAGAATGTTCAAAACATTTAAAATGCCGTTTTTTGATTCCAATGTATAGAAAATTATATTTATTTAAAAACTGTGGTGAAATAAGTAAAAAATAATCAGTTTTCAGACATGTATGATGAAAAATGTGTTTTGGGGAACATAAGAAAACATAAGACCATAGTCTTATGTCCAAAAAGGGCCAAAATGTTCAAAAACTTTTAAATGCCATTTTTTGATTCCAATGTATAGGAAATTATATTTATTTAATAATTGCAGTGAAATACGTGAGAATTCATGAGTTGTAAGACATTTATGATTAAAAATGTGTTTTGGGGAACATTAGAAAACATAAGACCATAGTCTAATAAACATATATGTGTGTAAATGTAGCTGGGAATGGGAATGTTTCATGTGTGGCGCTGTACAGCTGTGGAAATGAATTTCCTGTAAAGGACAATAAACTAATCTATCTATCTTATGTCCAAAAAAGGCCAAAGTAGTCAACAAAATTAAAATGCCATTTTTTGCTTCCAATGTATGGGAAATTCTATTCATTGAATAACTGTGGTGAAATAAGTGAGAATTCATGAGTTTTAAAACATTTGTGATTAAAAATGTGTTTTGGGATAATGAAAAAACATAAGAGTATTGTCTTATGTCCAAAAAGGGCCAGAATGGTCAAACAATTTTGAATGCAATTTTTTGATTGCAATGTATAGGATATTATATTTATTTAATAACTGCGTCGAAATAAGTGAAAAATAATGAGTTTTCAGACTTTTATCATGAAAAATGCCTTTTGGTGAAAATGAAAAAACATGAGACAATAGTCTTATGTCCAAAATTGGCCAGAATGTTCAAAAAAATTAAAATGCCATTTTTTGATTCCAATGTATAGGAAATTATATTTATTAAAGAACTGTGGTGAAATAAGTAAAAAATAATCAGTTTTCAGACATGTATGATGAAAAATGTGTTTTGGGGAAAATGAAAAAACATAAGAGAATAGCCTTATGTCCAAAAAGGGCCAAAATGTTCAAAAACTTTTAAATGCCATTTTTTGATTCCAATGTATAGGAAATTATATTTATTTAATACCTGCGATGAAATATGTGAAAAATAATGCGTTTTAAGACATTTATGATGAAAAATGTGTTTTGGGGAACATTAGAAAACATAAGACCATAGTCTTATGTCCAAAAAGGGCCAAAGTAGTCAACAAAATTAAAATGCCATTTTTTGCTTCCAATGTATGGGAAATTCTATTTATTGAATAACTGTGGTGAAATAAGTGAGAATTCATGAGTTTTAAAACATTTGTGATTAAAAATGTGTTTTGGGATAATGAAAAAACATAAGAGTATTGTCTTATGTCCAAAAAGGGCCAGAATGGTCAAAAAATTTTAAATGCCATTTTTTGATTGCAATGTATAGGATATTATATTTATTTAATAACTGCAGTGAAATAAGTGAAAATAATGAGTTTTCAGACTTTTATCATGACAAATGCGTTTTGGTTAAAATGAAAAAACATAAGACAATAGTACAAAATGGGCCAGAATGTTCAAAAAAATTTAAATGCCATTTTTTGATTCCAATGTATAGGAAATTATATTTATTTAAGAACTGTGGTGAAATAAGTAATAAATAATCAGTTTTCAGACATGTATGATGAAAAATGTGTTTTGGGGAACATTAGAAAACATAAGACCATAGTCTTATGTCCAAAAACAGCCAAAGTAGTCAACAAAATTTAAAATGCCATTTTTTGATTGCAATGTATAGGACATTATATTTATTCAATAACTGCGTCGAAATAAGTGAAAAATAATGAGTTTTCAAACTTTTATCATGAAAAATGCGTTTTGGTGAAAATGAAAAAACATAAGACAATATGTCTTATGTCCAAAAAGGGCCAAAATGTTCAAAAACTTTTAAATGCCATTTTTTGATTCCAATGTATAGGAAATTATATTTATTTAATCATTGCAGTGAAATACGTGAGAATTCATGAGTTTTAAAACATTTATCATGAAAAATGTGTTTTGGGGAAAATGAAAAAACATAAGAGAATAGTCTTATGTCCAAAAAGAGCCAGAATGTTCAAAAAATTTAAAATGCCATTTTTTGATTGCAATGTATAGGATATTATATTTATTTAATAACTCCATCGAAATAAGTGAAAAATAATGAGTTTTCAGACTTTTATCATGAAAAATGCGTTTTGGTGGAAATGAAAAAACATAAGACAATAGTCTTATGTCCAAAATGGGCCAGAATGTTCAAAAAAATTAAAATGCCATTTTTTGATTCCAATGTATAGGAAATTATATTTATTTAAGAACTGTGGTGAAATAAGTAAAAAATAATCAGTTTTCAGACATGTATGATGGAAAATGTGTTTTGGGGAAAATGAAAAAACATAAGAGAATACAAAAAGAGTATTGAGATCTTTAAAATGCCATTTTTTGATTCCAATGTATAGGTCTGTCCCACAGTGCTCTAGTGCTCGGGAGGCAGCACAGCGAGGAAGGGGGCGTACCAGGGTGCAGAGACAAGCAGACAGGTGCCCCTCCAGCTCATCATCCCGCTCACACTCTCCACTTCCTCCACTCCCTGTTCAAGGGGAGGGGTGGATGGATGGCAGTGAGCAGGATGAGCAGCCATCAGTCCACCCGTTCGCTCCGGCCAGGACACCTGGGGCTCAGCTGGACTTTACCATGGAGTACTCACCCTTGGAGCTATTCCAGTTGACCTTCTCTCAGAGTGTGGTGCAAACACTTTGCACCAACACTAATAAGAAGGCTCAACGTAGAATAGACCAGGGAATGAAAACTCCTTGGAGCCCGCTGGAACCAGGTGAACTGTACCGTTACTTTGGGGTGCTGATTAGCATGGGCCTTGTGAGGTGTCCAGAGACTCGGGACTATTGGAGCCGTGCGAGGTGTTACAGCTTGCCTTTCCCTCGCACAGTTTTCAGTAGAACCAGGTTTGAGGCAATCTCCTGGGCTCTGCACATCAGTGACCCTGATACGGACGGCCAAAATGATGCGCTGAGGGGCACAGATAGGTACGACCGCCTTTTCCGGTTGCGTCCGCTCATTGATGAGGTTGTGGCTGCTTGCAGGTCATTTTACCAGCCGCGACAGCAACTGTCCATTGATGAGCGGATGGAAGGCTCGGATTGGATTTAAACATGAAGGCCAAACCTACAAAGTGGGGTTTCAAACTGTTTGTTCTTTCCGATGCCTGCAATGGCTACACGTGTGACTTCAATGTTTACACCGGGAAACAGAAGTCACCAACTGGAAAGGGCCTGAGTCACGATGATGTCATCGACCTCCTGACTCCGTACCTTGGAACGGGGTACCAGGTGTACGTTGACAATTGGTACACCAGCACTGCTCTGTTCCAGGAGCTGCATGGCATGCGGTTTGGAGCATGTGGGACCTGTAGGGAGAACAGGAAAGGTTATCCTGTTACTAAGGTGAATGACATGCCCAGGAATGCCGAGAGGGGTACAGTAAAGTGGATACGGCAGGGTCAGATGCTGTATGTAAAATGGATGGACACAAGGGAGGTCAAGATGTGTTCCACATTCCACATGGCGTTCCAGGGGGACACCACTGTGAGAAATGTGTGAAACACTGATGGCACTTGGACCTCCTGTCGTGTTCCCATTCCAGTTTCAGTAAGGGAATACAACAAGTTCATGGGAGGCGTGGACTTGTCAGATGCCCTGCTGAAATACTACAGCATCAGGCGAAAGACGATGAAGCGGTACAAGGCCCTGCTATTCCACTTTATTGATGTTGCAGTCGTCAACGGCTTCCTGCTGCATAAGGAGCTTGCAGCACAGAAGCAGCGCAGGCCCCTCACACACAAGCGCTTCTGGGAATTTAGTCGAGCAGTTGGTCGACTTTCATCCTGGAAGGGCGTCTGCCGCCGCTTCTGCTCCTGTGTCATCACCTGGTCCAGCTCCCTCTCTGTCTGCTGCTGCTGGCTGTGTCCCCAGCTCCCTCTGTGTCTGCTGCTGCTGGCTGTGTGTCCCCAGCTCCCTCTCTGTCTGCTGCTGCTGGCTGTGTGTCCCCAGCTCCCTCTCTGTCTGCTGCTGCTGGCTGTGTGTCCCCAGCTCCCTCTCTGTCTGCTGCACCAGTCACTGCACCTGGTGCTGTTCCCTGTTCCTCCAGGTCTGCTGTTGGTGGTGGTGCTTTGGGTCCAGCTGGTGGATTTGGTTGCCTCCCAGTCCCTATCTGTGACCCTAGCACAGTGGATCGCTCCCGCAAGGCGACAGCAAGCAGGCGGCGATGTGTTCATTGCACTGCTAATGGTGAGCATAATCTAACACCCTGGAAATGCTCCCAGTGCGATGAACCTCTCTGCCTGATACTGGACCGGAACTGCTTTCAAGCATGGCACGTAAACCGGGCACAGGTGTTGTAGCAACCTCACCCTCCACCCCCATGTTTTGATCCTTTGCCTTTTTTTGTTTTTAGTTCATTTTTTCAAGCTTTTTGGACCCTGCCATTTTTTGCACTGCAGCAAAGGTGTTTTAGTCTAAAGTTGGGACGGTGGGATTGGTGCTTTAGTCTAAAGTTGGGACGGTGGGATTGGTGCTTTAGTCTAAAGTTGGGACGGTGGGATTGGTGCTTTAGTCTAAAGTTGGGACGGTGGGATTGGTGCTTTAGTCTAAAGTTGGGACGGTGGGATTGGTGCTTTAGTCTAAAGTTGGGATGGTGGCAGAAGCTGAGATCAAACGCACATGATATGAATAATCCTATTAATAATCATTATATGGTTAGCTGTGAATGTGAATCTTAACTCGCCATTAAGAAATTACCATATCTACTTCATATCTGGCAGCAGAGTGATGGTTTGAGGCTTGTTTGATACGACAGACCCTTGATGACTTACAGCCATTTAGCCAACCATGTGTTCCATACTATTCCTGTGTAATTTGCAGCTAAATCTAGTCCCACCCCCCAATACCCATAGAGATCCATTCAAATGCAGAGACGTTATAGTATCGCTTGTAGGAGTACCGGAAAATAATATATCAAGAGTCTTTTGATATTGTTGGGTCACAGACATCAGGAAGTCATGGCATGCAAAGGATATGCAACCAAATATTAAAAATGATTTTTGTACTACTTATAAAAGGTTCTATAATTTCTAAACGGTTCATCCGATGTGGATGAACATACCCTCAAATTAAAGCTGACAGTCTACAGTTCAACCTCATTGTCATTGTATCCTTTCAAACTCAAAGTGCTAGAGTACAGAACCAAAATAACAAAAGGCGGGCATTGATATGATCCATCAAATCAGATTTCTATATGTTCCAGGTGGGTATTGATAAAATATTTTTTTTATTGCTTCACCGAAAAACACCAGACACGTGCACAAGATGCCTAAACTCTCTCAATGTTTCTTCTCATTTTTAGAGGTACATTATTTCCTAATTTATCTCAAGGTAAATAGATTACAGAAGCAGTCAAGAATGAGAATTGTTGACTTCATTGTCGATTGCATTTATTTACCAATATTGTCTTTTCGCTTCCATATAGGAAGAAAGTACATGTAAGGTAAAGCATATAATAAGCAGAGTAGTGACCTTATGTAACTCAATCCCACACTCTCAAAACACATATTTATTTATGTATTTATTATTTGTACAAATAAATAAAAATGCAAGTACACAAAGTACAGAAATGTGCTAGAGAGGTTGGGCTTATACTAGAACCTCACCTTATGGAACAAAATCACATTAATTTCAGAACAAAAAAATATATATATATATATACAGTATATGTTAATTGTAAAAATAGAAAAGAAAGAGGGAAAAAATCCTGCTGTTACATTGTAATATTTAACTTATAGGCTACCTGTGTTTGAACCTGTTTGAACACTATTGGGGAGGGAGAAATTTAATTTAGAGTTCAATTTTAGTTTTTTCTCAGCGTATCTCAATACACTGAGATAGGTGGCGATATTGTGAAATGACCGCACGTGTCATGACGAAACACCTCTCTCTCAAATGCAGTTAAAACAAGCATTTAAAAATGTTTTGTTGATGGGGAGAATCTGTGTGATTTTTTTTAGGGTTCAGATGCTTAAATCTGGGTGGATTTGGAAGGCAAACCTGGGCTGTGTCCGAATCAGAGCCCTGTTCCCTGCCCACTGTCCCCTGTCCACTCAGACCCTTGTCTACTATGTGCCCTGTCCACTGTCCCCTGTCCACTCAGACCCCTGTCTACTATGTGCCCTGTTCCCTGTCCACTGTCCCCTGTCCACTCAGACCCCCGTCTACTATGTGCCCTGTCCACTGTCCCCTGTCCACTCAGACCCCTGTCTACTATGTGCCCTGTTCCCTCACATTGCAAGCAGTGTGAAAGAAATCCCGCAAAACTCTTTCCAAACTAGTGAGAAAGTAGTTTGTAATATCTTTTTGTATTTTTTTATTTTTTATTGGGAATATCAATCAGTTAACATATGACAATTGTTACAAAGTGTAGACTATGAATGAAGATAGAATTAACAAAAATAAAAAAGACTATTTCGTAATATGACCCACTCTTGTACCATAGATATGCATATACGCTCTACGTCTTTTACGTTTTTACTTCCAAGTTACTTACTGAAATTGTCGGATGAGTGCACAGTTCTGCAGATGAGTGTGCTCCTGAATTCCCTCAACAAAACCCCGGAAATAAGGGGTTCATCCTGGTATTTTAAGTACCCCCATTTGTGAGAAAAAGTTGCCCACTCAAACGCTTTTTGATGAAGTGGACTCAAATATGCGTACTCAAAGGGGTGTAGGGCTCTGATTCAGACACAACCCTGGACTACCCGAAAAGAAAACCCAGGGATGCCAGATTGAAAATACCCCAGGGGAAAAAACTCCCCAAACTTTTTTAAAGAAAAAGTTTTTTGTTTTTTTAATAATCTGGCAACACTGGGAATGTATCCTTCAAAATCCCCATTAAATGAAAATGGAAGATATTGAAATTGCTGTATGTAGTGTGGGTTTCTCTCTTGCACCACAGAGTCCAAAAATAATTATGCTTGCTTTTTAGTGAGCTTATGGTGTCAGAAGGAACCAAAACAAACCTCGACACAAGAGCTAAATCATCGAAAAACATTGCTTCTGTAATCCATTTGCCTTGAGATAAATTATGAAAAAAATCTAACTGTTATAAGGAGTGGTTTGTTTTTGCAACAGCTGGTTTAAGAGTAAAATCCTAATTAGACTGTTGTCCAAAAAAAGTGTCTCCAGAACATTCTGTGTGAGCAAAATAGAGAATGAAGGTAGGACCACCAAACGATAACTCATTCATTTATTTCAAAGTATTTCAATGTCTTTTGATGGAAAAAAAAAAAAACTGTTACCTAATCAATATTTCTCTTCACCATCCTTGTTATTAGTAAGACAGGTATGATCTGCTGTCCGTCATTGAGTTGAGAAGTGGAGTTTTCCCTATATCCAGATGGGACAGTGTATAGCCAGACCTCTGCACGTCACATTCCAGCAGAGAGAACCACATACAAACAACCAAATGCCATGATAACATGAAGGGTATTAACAATTAAACAATATTAAGCAACACAACCTGGGCTGTGTCCGAATCAGCACTCTTCCACACTGTTGAGTAGCCTTGGTAAGTAGATAGGGCGAGAAATTCGTAGAGTACGCAAAACATTTTCAAATTGCAGTATACTTCAAACACCCGGATGACACACTTACTTCCGGGGTTTCGCTGAGTACATTCGGGAGCACACTTTTCAGGAAGTACAAGAACATTTTGGTCACGTGAATATGACGTGAAGCTTTGTTTAAAAAAAAATTAGGCACAGCTTCGCTGACGTTTTCCTTCAAATACAACAAAAACAACACGTGACATGGCAGCGCAAGAGTGGGGCGCGGGGTTGCCAGATTTAGTAAGACTTCCCAGCCAAATGGCGACTCAAAATTTGCCCAAATTATAGGCTATTTTTAACCGAAACCGACGTATTTTAAATAGAAATCATCTGGTTTTTGCTTTTTAAAATGTGTGTGCTTTGCGACTTTTCATTTTTACCCGTGACTGCACTTTGAAAGTATTCCAATTTAGCTGTAAAACCACGGACATGGCAACACTGGTGGGACGTTTTCTGACCTGCTTACGACACTTCCACAGTGCGGTTTGGAAATAGTATAGCGGATATTTTTCACGTCCTGCTAAACAGTGCACATTAAACAGCACACTTCTGCCAGTGCACTTTTCTTAGGAGACAGGGCGCAGTAGATAGAGCTCTGATTCGGACACAGCCCTGGTGTTACGTCCCTATGCTGCTTTGCGAGTGTGGCCCTTTAATTGGCTAACTTGTTTCATTCGACTCACCTGGGTAGTGATTGGCAATTGAAGATACCTGTGCCTGATTACCAGGGGAGCATATATACTGACACCTGTGCCTGATTACCAGGGGAGCATATATACTGACACCTGTGCCTGATTACCAGGGGAGCATATATACTGACACCTGTGCCTGATTACCAGGAGAGCATATATACTGACACCTGTGCCTGATTACCAGGGGAGCATATATACTGACCCCTGTGCCTGATTACCAGGGGAGCATATATACTGACACCTGTGCCTGATTACCAGGGGAGCATATATACTGACACCTGTGCCTGATTACCAGGGGAGCATATATACTGACACCTGTGCCTGATTACCAGGGGAGCATATATACTGACACCTGTGCCTGATTACCAGGGGAGCATATATACTGACACCTGTGCCTGATTACCAGGGGAGCATATATACTGACACCTGTGCCTGATTACCAGGGGAGCATATATACTGACACCTGTGCCTGATTACCAGGGGAGCATATATACTGACACCTGTGCCTGATTACCAGGGGAGCATATATACTGACACCTGTGCCTGATTACCAGGGGAGCATATATACTGACACCTGTGCCTGATTACCAGGAGAGCATATATACTGACACCTGTGCCTGATTACCAGGAGAGCATATATACTGACACCTGTGCCTGATTACCAGGAGAGCATATATACTGACACCTGTGCCTGATTACCAGGGGAGCATATATACTGACACCTGTGCCTGATTACCAGGGGAGCATATATACTTGTGGCATTTCTCTCATTGGGAGGTGAGTCATGGTTTGGGACTCTGCTTTCTATGTATATTTTGGGAGGAAGCTCTCCTTTTTTATATAGTGTTGCCTTTTGATAGAAAGGAATAAATTAGTGAAGTTTAGTAAGGCTGCGGAAGACTCATTTGCCTTTTGGTATTTTGTTTTCCGGTTCATAGTTAAATGGCTTTGATACTAAAGATTAGGTAAGTTAGTTTGAGCTTCCCCTAGTTTTACCTATCATTGTTGCTGCTAAGTTCCTGCAAATTAAGCAAAACTATGTATTTTTAAGAAGGCTTACTTGAGTTGGCACACATTTGTTAGACCCCTTGTAACTACTCGGTTATTGTAATGCAGGTGGGTTTCAGGTCGTAACAATAGGGGGCTTGTCCGGGATATGAATATTCATGAGTAGGCATGTCTAAGCATATGATTCTTGCTTCAGGTGTGAGGTCCGATATTTGAATATTCATGGAGAGGCGTGGCCAGTTTTCCATGTGGTCATCTAAAATCCCTTTGCTGTTTTTTTTTTGGTGCAATAACTTTGGTATTTAGTCATTTTTATTTCTTGTGTGCATTTGTGACTGAATATGTTTGGAGTTTTGTCTTTGTCTTGTGAATTTGAACATTGGTATAATGGACTTTGTCCATGTCGTCGTCCAAGATCTGGACTTGGTTAGCTTGCTAGTAGGGCTTGCTTTGTCCCTACAGTGCTGTACATCCATCTTGCTAATTGTTGAGATTGAGATTAAAGATCTTAAAAATTAAGAGATTAAAAATGATTGAGATTAAAGATCGAACACTTATTATGGGTTGATTAGATGTGCGTGGTCTGCTCTCCAGAACACAACAGATCAATTATACCAGCAATTAAGCAAAGAGAATATTTTCAGAATATTTTACACAATATGGTGATATTCACAAAAGGTAAATAAACTGTAGGACTATTCCCCTCCACCACCATTGAAGCCACAATGACACTTTTGTATGTCAAATCAGAAATGCATGAACAATGATTGGTGACAGGTAAAATGGAGATGACATGTTGATACTGGAATACATCTTATGTAACTACAATTCTATTTATCCATAACTGGCAAGGAGAATTGGTCCCTCAAAACACATAACCCCTCCCAGTATCCCAAAGTCCCTATATGCACTACATTTGTTATTCATTCATACAAACTGAATTTATCTTAAGTAAATTGTCAGGGTTCAAAGGGACCACCTGCTGTCACGTAATTTTAATACATCATGAACACTGAAATAGAGTAGATGAATCATGTATGCTATGTAATGTTTTAGTGTGAAAAACAATCTTAGACTGGTCAAGTAAAGGATATATACAGGGAACATATATTTCTTCTGTGTTTTGGCTCTGTACTCCAGCATTTTGGATGTGAAATGATGTGAGGCTAAAGTACAGACTGTAAGCTTTAATTTGAGGGCATTTTCATCCATATTGTAACTGAAGACTGCAGTACAGGCCTGGCATAGCATCACCAGTGAAGATACTGAGCATCTGATGATTTCTACAGCTCACAGACTTCAGGCAGTCCTTGCACGCAAAGGACATGCAACCAAGTATTATTTCATAGTAACATGATTAAGATTAATACACTTTCCCTTTATGTCACAATAAATATCTTCAATGTATTAACTCTACAACTCTAAAGAGATATTTCTCATTTATATGGGTAAAGATATTCTGCAATAAAATATGAGTAATTCCATATGAATTTTGACACCCACCATCACATATAGTTCCAAAAAGTGCTTTAGGGATACGAAAGAAATAAGATTAGCATCCCTGAAGCATTATTTTGTTGAAAAATTATTTGGTTTAAGGGAAATGTTGCTAATTGATTACATCCAGATAGGAATCATAATATTGAATATAGTTCTCTATCTGATTTGCACCAAAATCTTCCCCGATAATGTTTCAGACATGAGGAATCCATCTAAATTGTCAAAATACATCCAAGGATCCCCTAACTCCTACTATAATCCCACCCTTATAGACAGCATAGAATGCAAGTTCTCTGTGTGGGACATCACATGAGAAGCTGTGGCTTGGATTATTGTTTCTTCATATATTTATAAATATGCACAGTGAAAATGGTGATGGTTAAATTGTCCCATGAAGTTTAATGTTTGAAGTTGGCCATCTCATATCCTTGCATATCATAGTACTACCACATTTTGACCACAAGATGGTGCCATTTCAACTATCCGTTATTCAGTATTGATTGAAATTCCAACCAGAACCATCAGGAGCACAAATTGAAAAGTTCATTGACCTCACTAAAATTACATGTTTGCTAGTCTAAACAGAGATGACAGGTGTTGTTTAGGCCATTTCATAAATTGACAGACAAGAAAACTGAATATGAGCAATAAAACATGAGCAGCCTAATGCTTACAGGTATGTTACCATAACAGATGACAGCTTAGCTAAATAATTTAGTTATTCAACAATGAAATGTCACCCTGTGCTTTACTTCCAATGACAATTATACAAATTTATTCAAGAACTTTAATTAGCTTGGAGTTTTACTGTGGCACAATTCAGGGTGCTTAGCCAGTCGTGTAACGTTAGTTTTGCAAAATATAAATATTGTCTACCCTAAGAACACAATGAAATAATGTAGGTCAGTATTAAAACAACCTTCATTCGTTCTCCATTTCTTCAAGATTTTGAAGTAAAAAGGACATCTCTGTCGCCTCCAAGTCCTCCGCAACCACAAACAACACGGCTAACTCCATATTGTTTTTCTCCCTGCCGGTTTCAGAAACGTCTGAAACTGTCCCAGTTCGATCTGCTCAGGCGTTTGTCATTTCCGCCTGAGGCAGGCAAGCCAACTGCTCACCGATGTCTACTCGAACACGCCCAGTAATCCTGCTTCGTGATACAGGCCCCAGGGGGGTATTTTACAAAGCAAGATTACAGAGTTAGCTGGATAACTGCACTGAGTAAGAGAAGCAGGATTACCGAGTTAGCTGGATAACTGCACTGAGTAAGAGAAGCAGGATTACCGAGTTAGCTGGATAACTGCACTGAGTAAGAGAAGCAGGATTACTGAGTTATCTGGATAACTGCACTGAGTAAGAGAAGCAGGATTATCGAGTTACCTGGATAACTGCACTGAATAAAACCCAGCACCCTTCCAAATCTGGACCATGGACTAAAGTAAAGAGCTGTTCCGGGTTTTACACAGTGCAGTTATCCAACTCAGTAATCCTGCTTTGTGAAATACCCCCCAGGATTACTGAGTTAGCTGGATAACTGCACTGAGTAAGAGAAGCAGGATTACAGTTAGCTGGATAACTGCACTGAATAAAACCCGGAACAGCTCTATTCCAGTCCATGTTGTCCATATATGGGAGGGTTCCGGGTTTTACTAGGAGCAGTTATAGATACAGGCTACCTGTCTCACAGGGACTATAATCTGGGAGGATGTTCAGAATGTGGGGTTTCAGGACCCGGATGTGCTTTACATTTGTAAATAAAGATTCCAGATGCTTCTCCAGTCGAATGCCTCACTGCTGTGCGTGTCATACATGCCCTTATATTTCCTGGTTTAAAAACCACGCTGGCTCAAGTTTGAGCGTTCACGCCATGTGGGGCTGCCCCCCGTTACCATCTTTAAAAAAGACCGTTCTTTCCCATTTTTAACTGACTTTATTCTCCTTTTTACCCTCATGAATAGTACATTTGCTTTCTGCTGATTAGATCCTTTCACCAGAGTGCTTCTGAATGAAACTCAAATGCAAATGGATTGTAAAAGGCTTTTATTCCACGCTATAAAAGTGTTGAAAGTTGACAGAGTTCACATCATTTAAAAAAAGGCACAATAAATGTGTTTAACAGCAAACGCCATACCCCCCCACCCCCCACCACACACACACACACACACACACACACACACACACACACACACACACACACACACACACACACAATAGCCATGGTTCTCCACAGATACACAAGTGGTTCCTATAGCGACGGGAGTCCCACAGCAGAGTTTATTTGGGGTGTAAAAGGGGCAGTTATAGGCAGTTCTGAGGTAAAGCAAACCGTGGCTCGTGTTCTGTCCGTTTCTTCTGGAAGCTTCCAGGGGTCCCCGCCACGTCCCGTGAGGCGCACACTCCTGCAGGACGAGAGGGACAGACACTAAAGCCCTGACCTCATCACTGAGGGACAGACACTAAAGCCCTGACCTCATCACTGAGGGACAGACACTAAAGCCCTGACCTCATCACTGAGGGACAGACACTAAAGCCCTGACCTCATCACTGAGGGACAGACACTAAAGCCCTGACCTCATCACTGAGGGACAGACACTAAAGCCCTGACCTCATCACTCAGGGACAGACACTAAAGCCCTGACCTCATCGCCTTTGGCCCTCATTGGGCCAATAGGGTTAAGTGGGCGTGGTCACGCTCAATAGCGGGGTTATTGTAGGGGGCACTCGTTATCAAAATACAGAGTCTATCCAGAGGGCTCGAGCTCCATGCCAGGCTCACGGCGGTACAGGTTCGAGCCTCACGGCGGTACAGGTTCGAGCCTCACGGCGGTACAGGTTCGAGCCTCACGGCGGTACAGGTTGGAGCTTACCGTGGGTCACAGGAAGGCGCAGACCCTCTGTGGTCTGAAGGGGTTGGTACTGGAGGACACACCCGTCAGCAGTGGGTCCTGCTGAGCATTCTGCAGACAGAACTGCTGTAGATCTGCAGCTGCCTGAGACACCTGCAGGGGGCAGCAAAACGCAACATTAAATATTTGAGACACCAGCAGGGGGCAGCAAAACGCAACATTAAATATCAGACACCAGCAGGGGGCAGCAAAACGCAACATTAAATATCTGAGACACCTGCCAAAATGCCAAAATACAGCTAAAAATTAAATCAACGTAACCAACAGGGGGAGCCACAATGTAACAGGAAACATATGGAGCAGCTACAGGAGTCTGATCGAAAACAAGTCTTCCGCCACACAGCTTTATCCTCTATTTCAGGTGGGGCCTGTTTAAATATTTAATAATTTAATAATATTTTTCTCTGTGTATTTTTGTCCATGTTTGCTGCACACTTGGTAATTTCACCCTTATACTATATATATATTTATAAAACGGGTAATTCTGACCACGCATTATGATTGGTTGAGGCTTTCTAAGCTGTGTTTATATTCGCGATATAGTACGCCTATGATGCAATACCCTATTTACCTGGACGTTTAAATTACTATCACTCCGCAGCAAAAACTTTCTGATGCTGGGCTGAGGCTAGAGAAATCATGTCCGTGAGTGGACATAAAAGTTCCCTTCAGAGCTACTGGAAACCAAATCCACTGGAAAGGAAATTAACGGTGGAGTGACATTCTGGAGAAATTTGTCTCTTTTATGCTAGTAACGATAGCAACAGTTTAGGCTACAGCTGATTCATATAACCGGGTTAAAACATTAAATCTGCAGATAAAAAAAGTTTGTATTCGGCTCATATCTTATTCATAGTTGCAGCAACTTTAATCTAGCAAACCACTTTTGCGGTTAGAGGTGCAGTATGTATTCAGTTTGGAAATACGAATTTAGTAATTAGGAGTTTAGCCAGCTAGGCTAGGCTACCTGTAAAGTAACGTGAGAAACATAGCATGTCGACTGGTTGTGTGAATGTGTAAACCATTTATAAAAGGCAAGGCAGCGAGAGGGAGGTAACGTTAAATCGGAGTTATGGTTTCATACAATTTTCTTAAATAATGTAATGACAAAAATAACCAAAATTGGTGCCAATTGTAAGATATAAAAACGAGAAGGAACTATTTTTTCCTGATAGAGTCCATTGTTTTCAGAACTAATGACGAGGTTTTTGCACAAAATAGAACTAGTAACGAGAAATAGAATTAGTAACGAGCAATAGAACTAGTAACGAGCAATAGAACTAGTAACGAGCAATAGAACTAGTAACGAGCAATAGAACTAGTAACGAGAAATAGAACTAGTAACGAGCAATAGAACTAGTAACGAGCAATAGAACTAGTAACGAGCAATAGAACTAGTAACGAGCAATAGAACTAGTAAGGAGCAATAGAACTAGTAACGAGCAATAGAACTAGTAACGAGAAATATAACTAGTAACGAGAAATAGAACTAGTAACGAGAAATAGAACTAGTAACGAGCAATAGAACTAGTAACGAGCAATAGAACTAGTAACGAGAAATATAACTAGTAACGAGAAATAGAACTAGTAACGAGAAATAGAACTAGTAACGAGCAATAGAACTAGTAACGAGAAATAGAACTAGTAACGAGCAATAGAACTAGTAACTAGTAACGAGCAATAGAACTAGTAACGAGAAATATAACTAGTAACGAGAAATAGAACTAGTAACGAGAAATAGAACTAGTAACGAGCAATAGAACTAGTAACGAGCAATAGAACTAGTAACGAGAAATATAACTAGTAACGAGAAATAGAACTAGTAACGAGAAATAGAACTAGTAACGAGCAATAGAACTAGTAACGAGAAATAGAACTAGTAACGAGCAATAGAACTAGTAACGAGCAATAGAACTAGTAACGAGCAATAGAACTAGTAACGAGCAATAGAACTAGTAACGAGCAATAGAACTAGTAACGAGCAATAGAACTAGTAACGAGAAATAGAACTAGTAACGAGCAATAGAATTAGCGACGAGAGGTTTTCAGTTAAAAAAGAACTACCAACCAGAGTTTTGCTTGACAACACAAAAACAACATGCCAACAGTTCCACGGAAGGATATTTCAATCTCAGCTTAAGTTGATCAAAATCAATACATATAAATGTAACTACATGATTGTAGGTAACCATGGTATAAGCTGGCAACCATTTTATAAAAGCAATAAGGTAACTCGACGCAGAACAATATAGTCACAGTCAGGGTTGCTGGCCCAACGCGAAGCAACACCTTTTACCTGTGACTATATTAACGATATAGTACTGCGTCTCGTACCTTATTGCTTAAATACGCACACACACATACATATACACACACACACACACACACACACACACACACACACACACACACACACACACACACACACACACACACACACACACACACACACACACACACACACACACACACACAGTCAGGTCCATAAATATTTGGACATTGACAAAGTTATTGTTATTTTACCCATCTACCACTGTACACAGCATATTGGAGTTGAAATCAAATAATGAATATGAGCTCAAAGCGCAGACATTCAGCTTTAATTGGAGGGTATTTACATCCAGATCGGGTGAACGGTGTAGGAATTACAGCACTTTTTATACATAGTCGTCCCCCCATTTTAGGGGACCAAAGGAAATTGGGCAAATTACCAAACTTAGTCACATCTCATAGCGGGTGTGCGCAAGAAATCCCACAAAAGTCTTTCCAAACTAGTGAGGAAGTAGTTTGTAAAATATATTTTTTATTGAGAATATAACAGTTTACATATAACAATAATTACAAAGTGTAGATTATGAATGAGTAGATTATTTCAATAAATATTAATATAAAAATAATAAAATTTATTTTCAAGAAAATGTCAGTAGGTATATATACACCTCAGTCAGCTAGTAAACTCAGTCTTGAAAGGACTCAGGATTGTAGGGGTGTGGTCTAAATCCTTTTTCCGTTTTCGTGATTTTTCAGAAAACATATTTTGCCAGCTTATTTTTCATGTATATTGTCCTAAATGCTACAATATAATCAAATAACAATATATAAATCGCTAGCTTGTCAGAAAAAGGACGTTTGTTCGCTTTAAAATTATTTTTTAAATTAATTCCGTGTAATCATTCTCGTTGGATGGAAACATCATCATCTGTGCTGCTTTTAGGATACCGTTATCCTTATTTTTTCAAGAACCGATATTTTGTGGTATTCGTACAGGAAAACTAATATACTCTACACATTTACTCACATATATTGTTATGGCGTGTTGTATTTAATTAAATATGTACTCCCAAAACGGCATAGGTGCCAAACGTCTCAGTTTCAAACTTGGCGGGTCCCGCGGCTTCAGAATTCCACTGATTAGCCTACTTAATCGACGTCATCCAGCCCTACATATTTGAACCCTATACAGGTCTATGGTTTGAATCCGGCGAGGAATTAATGCAATCAATTAAAAGTAAAATACAATGCGGCTGCTATCAAGAGATAAATAATACACGTAAGCTCGTAATTAAAGTTAAGTTAACTTAAACGCTAAGCAGAGTATTGAACCGTTTTTATTTAAAGCAAGCTAAATTGCAAGACGACGTTTCACCAAATGCACGTTCCACACAAATCATTACACAATGGCAGGTTTTATCTAGTTTTTTTAAATTTATTTAAAGGCCCACTGATTCATTTCGGTTGCTAATCGAACGAAAATTACGTGCATGGCAACTAAGTACTTTGGTGGATCATGGTTCTCGTAGTTATTTTTGTTACTGTAACCAGCCACTGAACAATACGACAAAACCATTTCCAAGGCATGGTTTATTTGGTAAAATCTTGGGTATCTATTATTTTCGATATGACGAATGAGCAGTGCATCAAGTAAAAACGACGCGTGAGTGATTAGTTCGTTTCCATGCTGAGCTGTGCAAGGAGCAAGCTAATGTTACTCGCTAGCACCACAGAGGGATGGTTAAAAAGGTGAAAGATTGGGAGAGGGATACATTTGGTATAGGAATAAGGAGAGCAGGAAAAAATAAACACTTTAGCTAACTAACTATTCCAAATCCAAATGCTGACAACGTGGACTATTCTCAAGGGCAAACAAAACAAGTGTTTGGCTCAGACTCAGAGGATTTTTTAGTGGAACAGGACGGTTTTATTCGCCTCAAACTATGGGAGGAGTTATGTAATGAGATCAACGTATGTATTGGTTGAGGTTTCACGTCTACCACCATGGACCCTTTTTCGACTCCACCCGTTTTTTTCCAGCATACAGGACTAAAGAGATATAGAGCTCCATAGTCCCGCCCCCTCCTATCCCTGGCTGGTCCTATGACCAGAAAAAGAAGGACTGGACAATGACGACATCACAATGCGGAAGTTCAGCGTTCTTTCTAACAATGGGACCAGCAGCCTAGTGAGTCTACGCCGAGAGTATTATTAGCAGCGCGTCTGACCGTGCAGCAGCGCCGACAGGAGACTTGTGGAATTGCCCATTCTTGGGCCCTCTTTTAGGAATTGTGGAATCAAAACGTTGTTTTCCCCCTATCATCCCCGCTATTAGACCACAGAGGTGCTGGACATTTAAATAAGTTAACGTTATAGTAGCGACTAACGTGTTAGCTAACATTGTCATACAATTTCTTCTTACCATGGAAAATCCCCTAACGTTAGATTCTTCGTTACATTGTCGGACGGATGTTAGGGAAGTCTGTTACCACGGCGGCACTTTCGCAACAAATCAGCAATTATATCGTGAAATAGCCTACCCTCTTTGAAAACAAAAAAGAAAGTAAAGAAAAATGCTATGCTGTTGCTGCCAGGTTTTGCCAAAGCTGCATCATAGCGCGGAGCTTTCAAAACCAACAACGCGGAAACCCTTTAAAAAATAAAATAAAAAAAACTGTAGGCTACACGTATGGCTCTGGTAACGTGAGGACTAAACAGGCAACTGTTGGCTAATAAAACTCAAAAGTAAGCTAACTAAGATATCCAGTGAGCATAAGTGGCTTGCTAGGACTACTGTTAACGTTAGCCTAAAAATAGTGACCTATTTTTTTCTGCAAGTAGGCTATAAACTTAAGTATTTTTTATTATTATTATTGTTTATTTATTTTAGTATAAGCTGAAGTATGCCTTCTTGGAGTGCGTTTCGGTGGCGCAGCCCCTTACAGAAGAAGGAAAAATAGTGAACTAGTAGGCCTAGTGTAAGCCACTTGTGCTCACTTGATATCTAAGTTAGCTTAACGTTACTTTTGAGTTTTATTAACTAAAAAGTGGCCGGTTTAGTCCCAAAGTTATCATCGCCATTATCATCGTGTAACAGATTTCCCGAACATCTGTCCGAGAATGTAAACAGGTCGGGGATTTTTCACGGTAAAAAGGTTTAATGACAACGTTAGCTAGGTAGCTATTCACAAAAGTTAGCACAATTGTGAAAGCTAAGGTTAGCTAGCCTATAAATATTAAATATAATATTGCAAATCAACTGTCAATTCCCAACGGTTTATACAAACAGCAAATTCACGTGAGTAGAACGCTATAGCAAGCTAACAGATGGCTACAATGACATCAACGTCCGCTTACAACAAAATAGCCATATGAAAACTACCAAAACTCACAAATGCCTGACATGATTTAAAAAAAGGACCATCGTAGAGTATGTTCTATTTCTGCAATTTTATTTTGACCAGTGTTACACAATAAAACCAAAACAAAGACGTAGACCTAGATTTAAAACCTATGTGGAGCTGTCACCAGCATCCGCTCCCATTCATTCAAGTCTCCGGCGCTGGTCCCATTGGTTATTTACGTCCTCAAATCGCAAAGAATCATGGGGAGACAGTAACGTCATTGTCCAGTCCTCCTTTTTCTGGTCATAGGGCTGGTCCCGGAAGACTGCCGGAAGCCATTACTTTTCCCCACTTCGGGAACAACCCCTCGCCCTTATGATGATATACGACATTGTATGGATCAAAATTTTTACATATATGTGATACATAGTCCATTACATACTCATCACAGCATTTAAATCAAATTTTAATCGTATAATTAACGGAGTTTGAGAAAACATAACTACACTACCCAGAATCCCCGGTCGTACATAGCTGGCTCACGCTCTTGCTAGCTAACGAAGTCGCTACCGGGCGGCCGCTCTGCTAGCGAAAATGGCTAACACTCGGTCTGCTCTTGTAACTTATGGAAGCTACCGGGCAAAGAAGTAGCTACCGGTCGCTCTGCTAGCAAAAATGGCTATCACTTTGTCTTATTATGGGAGTGAAACTAACAGTATCACCAAGTGCGAGAATCACTATCAGTCTGGCCATGTCGAAAGTGTCAGCTTTCACTTCAGCAGTGTGAGCAAGTGAGTAGACCACAGTTCTCTGGAGTAGACCCACTAGACCGGATGTTGTAGTCGTTTTGGTTGTTTTTTTGAAAACGATCTTGTTTATTTGTTGGACATAATTTCAAATTACCAATTTTATAAATTATTTTAAAATATGACAACCCCTCTCTTGGGTGTTTTGAACGTCTAGCTGCTTGAATATAGAAAAAAAAAACTTTCAGTCCATTGACTCCCATTATATTTTTTCCGAAAAGTGGAGCTATGTCTGGTGCCGTGTTTCTCGGTTACAACAGCAGTATCTCATTAGTATGCATAAGCTAGGGCTGTGATAGGCCGAAAACATCACGTGTGAGGGTAGTAGGATATGACGTCACGCGTCCCACTGCTTTTCCTTGGCAAGACACGCCCTGCATAGCATTCAAGCGCTAGGATTGGCCAGGCGTCCATGCTCACACCTCGGGGTAAAGACGTGGTTCGAAGGGAGCACACGAACCAGGATATATGTCGAATTCAAAGACCCCCTGGTTTTTGTGAGTTTGTGATTCCCGTACCACACCCACAACCCCTAAACATAACCTCACAGGTGTTCACGTAACTCGGGCTCATGCCCGAACTGTTAAGATAGTGGGGTTGTATGCTCCACGGAGGTATGTCACAGGCCGACAACACGGCTTCCTACAACACCTTTACTGTTGTAACCGAGAAACAGGGCACCGGAAATGCCACTATCTTAATAGTTCGGGCATGAGCCCGAGTTACGTGAACTCCTGTGAGGTTATGTTTAGGGGTTGTGGGTGGGGTACGGGAATCACAAACTCACAAAAACCAGGGGGTCTTTGAATTCGACATATATCTTGGTTATGACTTTGTAGTACATTCCGGTTCGTGTGCTCCCTTCGAACCACGTCTTTACCCCGAGGTGTGAGCATGGACGCCTGGCCAATCCTAGCGCTTGAATGCTATGCAGGGCGTGTCTTGCCAAGAAAAGCAGTGGGACGCGTGACGTCATATCCTACTACCCTCACACGTGATGTTTTCGGCCTATCACAGCCCTAGCTTATGCATACTAATGAGATACCATTCTACTGTTGTAACCGAGAAACACGGTACCAGACATAGCTCGCTCCATGCTACTGTGGCATTTCCGGTGCCCTGTTTCTCGGTTACAACAGTAAAGGTGTTGTAGGAAGCCGTGTTGTCGGCCTGTGACATACCTCGAAAAGTGGCACCAGAAGTTTGTTACCAAAGTGGGCGGGACTATGGAGCTCTATAGATAGACTGCAATTGAACAAGATTTCAATGGAATTTATTCCTTGTCCGTCACTTTAACAAAACCCCAGAAATAAGGGTTTCATCCTGGAATCTTAAGTGCCCTCATTTGTGAGAGAAACTCGCCCACTCAAAAGCTTTTTGACAAAGTTGACTCAAATATGTACCCCAAAGGGGTTAAGGGATCGTATTCGGTCACAGCCTTGCATTCTCAAGGCGCAAGGGTATTTAAGGGTATACCACTCAAACTCTCTCACTGTGAACACAACTTGTGTGATTACTGCTCTAATTGGCTTTCCCATCGTGTAGCAAAATAACGAATATAATTTTAGCCAGGGTTTGTCCAGTTAGCTCACCGTACTACCAACGTCATTGCTTTGGTTTCTTTGCCAAGAGATTGCGTCATTGTTTGAGATATTTAAATAAGCCTGGCAACCATATGGCAGCTAGCCAGCAACGCATTCTACATTACCGTTTCTGGCAAAAATAATTAACCATAGATAAGTCTAGGCGAAGGTTACACAGCAATTACCTCCTAAAAACACGCTGCTATAATTGTGATCAAGTTATTTAGTCGAGCCGAAACCTGTCGTCACTTACGTTAACGTTAGATAGGCTATATAATATTACCGTCACTTGGGAGACGCTTGGTTCGAAGTGACTAGTCTACTATTGTAGGACTAGCTAACGTTACCACTTTAACCCACCCACCTAGCAGGCAAACATGATTTTAAAAAGACATCACATTTGAGCAGTAACGTTAACGTTACATATAATAATCTATAGATCTAATTAGTAAGCAAAACCTAGCTCAAGGTTACATCGCCGACACATTAATTCGTGTTTTCCCTGGGGCTTCTAACTAACGTTAACTTTGAAAACCATCTAACGGTTATCCATTTCTTGGCTATCAAGCTAATCCGGTATCTGAGAAACGAACAACATAAATTAGTCTAAAACACAACGTTTGGCGTTTCCAGATCCACTTACTGGACTTAAACTTCACTCAAGAAAGAGTACAACCACATTCAAGCATCGGGAGGTTCACGGGATATATGGACATACTCTCCACGCCCAAGCTATTGTCAATGTTAGCTAGCTAGCTAGCTAGCTAAAGTTAGATGAAACTGTACTTGCCCCGTACCTTAACTCGGTTGATACTCGCTTCGAAGCGCAGCTGCTGGACCATTTTCTTCATGACAACGAGGTTTGATGAGCTCGACATCTCGATCAATGTTTCTGTTGACCGCCTGAATGTGGCAAACGATAAAGAAAGATGAACGACCCGCTGACCGGATTTACAAAGCTTCCGGTTTCCCAACGCTCGCGCAGATCACTGTTGCGCATGCGTAGTGCGGAGCTCCTCCTCCATACCTGGATCGCGTACATGTCTGTGGGATCTACATACTTCGCACATATGTACATATTTCTGTATATATATAGTAAAAAAAGAGGTTTATTACTTGTGAGAACTGAAATTTGAGCAACTGTTTTCATTTTACATTTTTTAATTGCACACTGAAGAGAAAAGGTTACAAAAACTCACGAAGCCTGAGATGTATAGTAAACCCCAGCCACACGTCACTGATCAGACGATTGGTGGCGCTGTAACAGTAGGTTGAAAATTAAATTAATAATCTGCTGTAGTCTACATCACGGAGGTCTCAAACATGCAACAGTGCTTCTTCCCTCCATATTCCAATACCCAAAACCCTGTACATTTTGTGGAATTGCCGTTTTGAATATAACAATAATAATAATAAATTGCATTGTTTATAAAAGAACAGAGAACGACAACACGAAAAACCAAACTTTAAAGGGACTTTAAAAGTCCTTGGACACTGGATTAAT
>JAINUF010000025.1:985831-998331 GCA_029718625.1 Synaphobranchus kaupii
TAACTCACATCATAGTGCTAACTCACACCATAGCGCTAACTCACACCATAGCGCTAACTCACAGCATAGCGCTAACTCACAGCATAGTGCTAACTCACAGCATAGCGCTAACTCACAGCATAGCGCTAACTCACATCATAGTGCTAACTCACAGCATAGTGCTAACTCACAGCATAGTGCTAACTCACAGCATAGCGCTAACTCACAGCATAGCGCTAACTCACAGCATAGTGCTAACTCACAGCATAGTGCTAACTCACACCATAGTGCTAACTCACAGCATAGCGCTAACTCACACCATAGCGCTAACTCACAGCATAGTGCTAACTCACAGCATAGCGCTAACTCACACCATAGTGCTAACTCACATCATAGTGCTAACTCACAGCATAGCGCTAACTCACAGCATAGCGCTAACTCACAGCATAGCGCTAACTCACAGCATAGCGCTAACTCACATCATAGTGCTAACTCACATCATAGTGCTAACTCACAGCATAGCGCTAACTCACAGCATAGCGCTAACTCACAGCATAGCGCTAACTCACAGCATAGTGCTAACTCACAGCATAGCGCTAACTCACAGCATAGCGCTAACTCACAGCATAGTGCTAACTCACAGCATAGCGCTAACTCACAGCATAGCGCTAACTCACAGCATAGCGCTAACTCACAGCATAGTGCTAACTCACACCATAGTGCTAACTCACAGCATAGCGCTAACTCACAGCATAGCGCTAACTCACAGCATAGTGCTAACTCACACCATAGCGCTAACTCACAGCATAGTGCTAACTCACAGCATAGCGCTAACTCACAGCATAGCGCTAACTCACAGCATAGTGCTAACTCACAGCATAGCGCTAACTCACACCATAGTGCTAACTCACATCATAGTGCTAACTCACACCATAGCGCTAACTCACAGCATAGCGCTAACTCACAGCATAGCGCTAACTCACACCATAGCGCTAACTCATTACTGTGGATCGCAGCGTTAGCTGCACTTACAGACTGCAGCTGAATCCCGTTGGTGACAGACCGCAGGCACAGCGCCAGAGAGCCGACACAGGCCAGGATGATGAGGCCGTCGAACAGCAGCAGCGCGTCGATGTTCTTACCCGCTGGACACAAATGACGCATGTTAGCGGACAACCAATGACATCACACAGTTCTGCGACATTGTGCGATTAGCCACATTGGTATGACGTCTAACAACATTGACCCATGTGAAAAACGTGTTTATGTGCATTCTCTCCTCACTGAAGTGAATATTAAAGCTCAATTTTCCATATTTTGAGAAGGTTTAGAGATAAAAGTCGAGCACTCACACCCTCCTGTCACGTTCCAGTCTGTGCACTCGTTAATCCCCACATCGTTATGCAAAGTGATGCTCACCCTGCCACTGTGGGCTCTGTTACTAAAGCTGATCTGTACATGGGGGGGGGGGGGGGGGAGAGAGGGGGGGGGAGAGAGGAAGAGTATCAAACAGGAAGAGAGAGGGTGAGATGGTAAGAGAGGGAGAGAGTGAGTGAAACAGATAAATGCAGTTTGTTTTGTAACCTTTTGTAAATAAGTTCCCTTTCTTAAAAGCGTTGATTGACTACTGTGATGTCACTGTGATGTAAAACACATTAATACTGTACATGACTCACTGTGATGTAGAACACATTAATACTGTACATGACTCACTGTGATGTAGAACACATTAATACTGTACATGACTCACTGTGATGTAGAACACATTAATACTGTACATGACTCACTGTGATGTAGAACACATTAATACTGTACATGACTCACTGTGATGTAGAACACGTAGCAGTCAGGTAACTCATTGTGTCTCACTGTCTGCAGGTTGATGGCCTTCAGCTTGATATAAACATTCACACAAAGCAGCCTAACAGGAAACACAAGATGCTTTTCACACACGTGTGATGTACAGTATGTGTGTAATATAAACAGGCAAGAAAATCACTGAATGTGAGAAAGTTACTGGTGAAATTTTATGTTCAAGAGCGGGAAAGCTAATGATGGGTAGATATTGACAGTAAACAGCACCTCTTAAAATCCAGAGTGAAGTTTAGCTGCTGTCCTGCTTTTGGGGTACCCATCAGGGGCTGGATTGGGTAAATATTGGTGCACTCTATCAAAATTAAACACACACACACACGTCTTATATATCCATGCACTCTTATCAGAATTAAACACACACACACACACACACACACTCTTATACACTGCCTGGCCAAAAAAAAAGTCGCACACTCTAATATTTCGTTGGACCGCCTTTAGCTTTGATTACGTCGTGGCATTGTTTCGGCAACGTGGCATTGTTTTATGCAACGTCACAACATTTATTTCCATCCAGAGTTGCATTAATTTTTGGCCGAGATCTTGTATTGACGACGGGAGAGTCGAACCACTCCGTAAAGTCTTTTCCAGCACATCCCAAAGACTTTCAATGGGGTTAAGGTCAGGACTCTGGTGGCTAATTCATGTGTGAAAATGATTCCTCATGCTTCCTGAACCACTCTTTCACAATGTTAGCCCGATGAATCTTGGCATTGTTGTCCTGGAATATGCCCATTGATGGGATAACCTGGTCATTCAGTACATTCAGGTACTCAGCTGACTTCATTTTATTGCTGCATAACATTGCTGAGCCTAGACCTGACCAATTGAAGCAACCCCAGATCATAACATTGCCTCCAGAGGCTTGTACAGTGGGCACTATGCATGACGGGTGCAACAGCGACTTTTCTTTTGGCCAGGCAGTGTATATCCATGCACTCTTATCAGAATTAAACACACACACACACACACACACACACACACACACTCAAGTCTTATATATCCATGCACTCTTATCAGAATTAAACACACATACAACCCATTCTACAGGTGATCACTACATAATAACTAAGACTTTTAACGGTTATTACACATTGTTAATTATTATGGAGCAGGTGTAATTTGGCAGTATGTTAGTGTTTGCAGGGTGTAGTTTGGCGGTTGGCGGTTGGCTGGCTCTACCTGTCTCAACATGGGGGTCAATGTGGAAGGACTCACTGGCCGGAGAGATAGTGCTGTTACGGTAGAACTGTTGGCATAGCAATAGGGGCGTGACCACACCCCCACTCTTCTCGTAGGCATGGTTACCAGCCGTTAGATTCTCCAGGTTTGTATACTATGCAACACAAACACACAATCAACGTTTAAAATAATAATTATGCAAAACAAACACACAATCAAAATTTTAAATAAGAATTATGCAAAACAAACAAATAACCAGTGGTTAAAATATGGATTATGCTAAACAAACACACAATCAACCTTTTATATAAGAATTATGCAAACCAAACACACAATCGATGTTTAAAATATGAAACTTTGTTATATTTCCCAATCACTCAACTATACTTTTCCTCAATTATATTTACAAATTGTGACATAAATGCAGTGAAGAATAAAATATGAATAAAAAATGAATAAAGAATGTCCTATACGCTAAAGATTTTTACAATATGTGCCACAGCAACATAGCATCATAACATCTTAAGCATATCCCAAACATATCCCAAGAATATCCCAAGCAACAGAAGCAAGAACGTTCACTACTTTAGCGGGATTCCGGTTTGCACAGTAACGCTCACTACTTTAGCAGGATTCCGGTTTGCACAGTAACGCTCACTACTTTAGCAGGATTCCGGTTTGCACAGTAACGTTCACTACTTTAGCAGGATTCCGGTTTGCACAGTAACGCTCACTACTTTAGCAGGATTCCGGTTCGCACAGTAACGCTCACTACTTTAGCGGGATTCCGGTTTGCACAGTAACGCTCACTACTTTAGCAGGATTCCGGTTCGCACAGTAACGCTCACTACTTTAGCGGGATTCCGGTTCGCACAGTAACGCTCACTACTTTAGCAGGATTCCGGTTTGCACAGTAACGCTCACTACTTTAGCAGGATTCCGGTTTGCACAGTAACGCTCACTACTTTAGCAGGATTCCGGTTTGCACAGTAACGCTCACTACTTTAGCAGGATTCCGGTTCGCACAGTAACGCTCACTACTTTAGCAGGATTCTGGTTTGCACAGTAACGCTCACTACTTTAGCAGGATTCCGGTTTGCACAGTAACGCTCACTACTTTAGCAGGATTCCGGTTCGCACAGTAACGCTCACTACTTTAGCAGGATTCCGGTTTGCACAGTAACGCTCACTACTTTAGCAGGATTCCGGTTTGCACAGTAACGCTCACTACTTTAGCAGGATTCCGGTTTGCACAGTAACGCTCACTACTTTAGCAGGATTCCGGTTCGCACAGTAACGCTCACTACTTTAGCAGGATTCTGGTTTGCACAGTAACGCTCACTACTTTAGCAGGATTCCGGTTTGCACAGTAACGCTCACTACTTTAGCAGGATTCCGGTTCGCACAGTAACGCTCACTACTTTAGCAGGATTCCGGTTCGCACAGTAACGCTCACTACTTTAGCAGGATTCCGGTTTGCACAGTAACGCTCACTACTTTAGCAGGATTCCGGTTTGCACAGTAACGCTCACTACTTTAGCTGGATTCCGGTTCGCACAGTAACGCTCACTACTTTAGCTGGATTCCGGTTCGCACAGTAACGCTCACTACTTTAGCAGGATTCCGGTTTGCACAGTAACGCTCACTACTTTAGCAGGATTCCGGTTCGCACAGTAACGCTCACTACTTTAGCGGGATTCCGGTTTGCACAGTAACGCTCACTACTTTAGCTGGATTCCGGTTCGCACAGTAACGCTCACTACTTTAGCAGGATTCCGGTTCGCACAGTAACGCTCACTACTTTAGCGGGATTCCGGTTTGCACAGTAACGCTCACTACTTTAGCTGGATTCCGGTTCGCACAGTAACGTTCACTACTTTAGCAGGATTCCGGTTCGCACAGTAACGCTCACTACTTTAGCAGGATTCCGGTTCGCACAGTAACGCTCACTACTTTAGCAGGATTCCGGTTCGCACAGTAACGCTCACTACTTTAGCAGGATTCCGGTTTGCACAGTAACGCTCACTACTTTAGCTGGATTCCGGTTCGCACAGTAACGCTCACTACTTTAGCAGGATTCCGGTTTGCACAGTAACGCTCACTACTTTAGCAGGATTCCGGTTCGCACAGTAACGCTCACTACTTTAGCGGGATTCCGGTTTGCACAGTAACGCTCACTACTTTAGCTGGATTCCGGTTCGCACAGTAACGCTCACTACTTTAGCAGGATTCCGGTTCGCACAGTAACGCTCACTACTTTAGCGGGATTCCGGTTTGCACAGTAACGCTCACTACTTTAGCTGGATTCCGGTTCGCACAGTAACGTTCACTACTTTAGCTGGATTCCGGTTCGCACAGTAACGCTCACTACTTTAGCAGGATTCCGGTTCGCACAGTAACGCTCACTACTTTAGCAGGATTCCGGTTCGCACAGTAACGTTCACTACTTTAGTGGGATTCCGGTTCGCACAGTAACGCTCACTACTTTAGCAGGATTCCAGTTTGCACAGTAACGCTCACTACTTTAGCAGGATTCCGGTTCGCACAGTAACGCTCACTACTTTAGCAGGATTCCGGTTTGCACAGTAACGCTCACTACTTTAGCGGGATTCCGGTTCGCACAGTAACGCTCACTACTTTAGCAGGATTCCGGTTCGCACAGTAACGCTCACTACTTTAGCAGGATTCCGGTTTGCACAGTAACGCTCACTACTTTAGCAGGATTCCGGTTTGCACAGTAACGCTCACTACTTTAGCGGGATTCCGGTTCGCACAGTAACGCTCACTACTTTAGCAGGATTCCGGTTTGCACAGTAACGCTCACTACTTTAGCAGGATTCCGGTTTGCACAGTAACGCTCACTACTTTAGCTGGATTCCGGTTCGCACAGTAATGCTCACTACTTTAGCAGGATTCCGGTTTGCACAGTAACGCTCACTACTTTAGCGGGATTCCGGTTCGCACAGTAACGCTCACTACTTTAGCAGGATTCCGGTTTGCACAGTAACGCTCACTACTTTAGCAGGATTCCGGTTTGCACAGTAACGCTCACTACTTTAGCGGGATTCCGGTTCGCACAGTAACGCTCACTACTTTAGCAGGATTCCGGTTTGCACAGTAACGCTCACTACTTTAGCAGGATTCCGGTTCGCACAGTAACGCTCACTACTTTAGCTGGATTCCGGTTCGCACAGTAACGCTCACTACTTTAGCAGGATTCTGGTTTGCACAGTAACGCTCACTACTTTAGCGGGATTCCGGTTCGCACAGTAACGCTCACTACTTTAGCTGGATTCCGGTTCGCACAGTAACGCTCACTACTTTAGCTGGATTCCGGTTCGCACAGTAACGCTCACTACTTTAGCAGGATTCCGGTTCGCACAGTAACGCTCACTACTTTAGCTGGATTCCGGTTTGCACAGTAACGCTCACTACTTTAGCGGGATTCCGGTTCGCACAGTAACGCTCACTACTTTAGCAGGATTCCGGTTTGCACAGTAATGCTCACTACTTTAGCAGGATTCCGGTTTGCACAGTAACGCTCACTACTTTAGCAGGATTCCGGCATGAGGGCCACAGCAGCCGAACAAGCTCGCTAGAGTTAGCGGTTTCTACCTGCTGGATGATAAAGTCCATGTGGTTGTACACCTCACTCTTGGTATAAACAGCATATGTGTCCACACTACGGTCAGTGTATCCTTTCAGAAACAGGTGTCTGAACGCCATCAGGTTCTCCTCTTTGAAAGTCACCATCATCTGATTGCTGAGACCGAATAACACCAGCTGAAATCAGAAATGCATTTGAATATTATATGAATATTATATGAATATTAAATGGACACTTTCTCCCTTGCAAAGTCTATTAATAATTACAACATCAAATTCATTAAAAAATAATATGCAATCTGACCCCTTGGGGTCAACATTTGTCCTTGACCTTGATATGTTTGTTCTTAAAGACCCTGTGCAAATGTTCATTAAACCACAGGATAAAGATTAATTACTTTAAATTAATTGTCAAATTGCTTTTTCCAAATTTATAAATAGGAAAATTCCATTTGATGTGAGATTTGACACGGTGTGCCTGTTCTGTAATGGATATTTACTTAAAGTTCACTTCTAATCAGCACCCCATTAAAAATACTCAACACTGTTTGGTTAAATAGTAAATAATGTGGTCTCCAAAAGACCAATACTAAAGCTTCCTGTAAAGGGCTTTGTCGCTTTTAGGATGAAAAGTCATTTAAAATCTCAATTAAACAAAATTTAACATAATATGGATAGTAATGACTCACCTGTATAATTATGACTCACCTGGATAGTAATGACTCACCTGGATAGTGATTAGGCCGATCTTTAGGATCTGCAGTGATAGTTTCCATGGTTTCCGCCCTCGAGCTCTGAACTTGTCACAGGGGTTCATGAAGAAGTACTTCAGTTTCCTGCGAAAGTGTTCCACTCCGTCTGAGGCCAGCTCTCTGTCGCTTTTGGGCAGGGGGGCGGGGCTGTTCTGGTTCCGGCCTGGCCTGGCCAATCCATGAGCAGCCTGCCCAGCCATTACTGACAATAAGAACTGGGCTCCTGTCAGAAGCGGACTCCTGTGAAAGGGACCGTGTTATGAGTTTGAGTTATTATGTACAGCTTACTCCACTTTCACATAAAGCTATTACAAAATCTCCTTCTGTTCATCTCCCATGCCGCTTATTAAAATGTATTCATATGAAGATCCTGAACTTGCATATCTTCATACAAACTTCATCTTTGTGAACCCCCTGTTCTGAGCAAAAACATAAAACACGTTTGTTGAAAAGTGCACTCTCAAAGGATGTCATGTATCATATTCGTTATGTCCCTTTTTAAAATTTAATTACCAGTTAAATGTGTTCTCATTTCTCTTTATCTGTAGTTAGCAATTTTACTGTAGAGATATTACAGGTTACTGGGTATCTATAGTAACAGAAGCACAATGATTTACTGTAGAGATATTACAGGTTACTGGGTATCTATAGTAACAGAAGCACAGTGATTTACTGTAGAGAAATTACAGGTTACTGGGTATCTATAGTAACAGAAGCACAGTGATTTACTGTAGAGATATTACAGGTTACTGGGTATCTATAGTAACAGAAGCACAGTGATTTACTGTAGAGATATTACAGGTTACTGGGTATCTATGGCAACAGAAGCACAGTGATTTACTGTAGAGATATTACAGGTTACTGGGTATCTATAGTAACAGAAGCACAGTGATTTACTGTAGAGATATTACAGGTTACTGGGTATCTATAGTAACAGAAGCACAGTGATTTACTGTAGAGATATTACAGGTTACTGGGTATCTATAGTAACAGAAACACAGTGATTTACTGTAGAGATATTACAGGTTACTGGGTATCTATAGTAACAGAAGCACAGTGATTTACTGTAGAGATATTACAGGTTACTGGGTATCTATGGCAACAGAAGCACAGTGATTTACTGTAGAGATATTACAGGTTACTGGGTATCTATAGTAACAGAAGCACAGTGATTTACTGTAGAGATATTACAGGTTACTGGGTATCTATGGCAACAGAAGCACAGTGATTTACTGTAGAGATATTACAGGTTACTGGGTATCTATGGCAACAGAAGCACAGTGATTTACTGTAGAGATATTACAGGTTACTGGGTATCTATAGTAACAGAAGCACAGTGATTTACTGTAGAGATATTACAGGTTACTGGGTATCTATGGCAACAGAAGCACAGTGATTTACTGTAGAGATATTACAGGTTACTGGGTATCTATAGTAACAGAAGCACAGTGATTTACTGTAGAGATATTACAGGTTACTGGGTATCTATAGTAACAGAAGCATAGTGATTTACTGTAGAGATATTACAGGTTACTGGGTATCTATAGTAACAGAAGCACAGTGATTTACTGTAGAGATATTATAGGTTACTGGGTATCTATGGCAACAGAAGCACAGTGATTTACTGTAGAGATATTACAGTTACTGGGTATCTATAGTAACAGAAGCACAGTGATTTACTGTAGAGATATTACAGGTTACTGGGTATCTATGGCAACAGAAGCACAGTGATTTACTGTAGAGATATTACAGGTTTCTGGGTATCTATAGTAACAGAAGCACAGTGATTTACTGTAGAGATATTACAGGTTACTGGGTATCTATAGTAACAGAAGCACAGTGATTTACTGTAGAGATATTACAGGTTACTGGGTATCTATAGTAACAGAAGCACAGTGATTTACTGTAGAGATATTACAGGTTACTGGGTATCTATAGTAACAGAAGCACAGTGATTTACTGTAGATATATTACAGGTTACTGGGTATCTATAGTAACAGAAGCACAGTGATTTACTGTAGATATATTACAGGTTACTGGGTATCTATGGCAACAGAAGCACAGTGATTTACTGTAGAGATATTACAGGTTACTGGGTATCTATGGCAACAGAAGCACAGTGATTTACTGTAGAGATATTACAGGTTACTGGGTAAGATGTTTCATTCCTCTCATTCCTGTCATTCCTGTAGCACACACTAGTTTGGCTTCATTCTCCGGCAGGATCTCAGGGAACATTCCAGCTCTGACTCTGAGCCACAGTACAGTACAGTACCAGCTCTGACTCTGAGCCACAGTACAGTACAGTACCAGCTCTGACTCTGAGCCACAGTACAGTACAGTACCAGCTCTGACTCTGAGCCACAGTACAGTACATCCATCTCAGAGTAAACAAACAAAACCCAAACGCTCAAACATTAGCATTCGCAGCTAGCAGAACTCCCTAGAAATGTTATCATTCCATTCCAAATGCACAATGTGCGTCAGTCCATGTGCTGTTGAAGATACCCATACGTATACTGTACCATTTTATCGTGAGTGGCATGTAGACCAACTGGTCAGAGATTTTTGGCGTCACAAGTAGACTGGAACGGCGGGGGAGCAATGCTGATAAGATTTTACATTTTTTTAAAACCTGTCTGTAATCATCTCCCTCCAATACTTTCTCAAAAATCAACTCCAAACTTAACTTTATCAAAACTAATACAATACAAACTAAGAATAGTACTGCTGCTGGCGATGATAACAACAAATTATCAATATTTATTGTAATGGTTCTATTATTATTCAGAGGCCATTTTTAATCATAATAAACAAGGGATAAATGAATCATTTTTTATTACACATCAGGTTCAAATTAGCTTGGAAAGATTTATGGGAGTAACTGTCCTTCACACAGCACAGTTGCACACACCTGGCTTCATCTGAGTGGCATTTATAAACATGCATCACCAGCACATCTGTCTTCCCTTTAAATAACAGAAGCAGTGAAATCTGCTACTCACAGTATATATCACAGGCTACCAATTACCCCACATACAGCTCATAGACCTGTGAGTTATCCAGTCCCAATAACCGTGAATTATCCAATACTAATAACTGTGAGTTATCTAATACTAATAACGGAGTTATCCAATACTAATAACTGTGAATTATTATACAATACCAATCACTGTGGGTTTTCCAATACCAATAACTAATAATGTGAATTATCCATTACCAATAACTGCTAAAGTACGCATAAAGTCTTTAGTCTCAGGGCTTCTTGCTTCCTTACCTCTGTCCTGGTCTTGCAGTAAATATTTATATCCTGTTGTTGGTAAATCACCTGATGAAAGATTTGAAACAGCGTTTTAACCTGATAACCTGAGTCTCTCTCTCTCTCTCTCTCTCTCTCTGTGCAGACAGGACTACTGCGACTGTGAGTCTTAAGGGAAACTGAGTTATGTCAACCAATGAAGGAGAAACTAATGTCACCTGCAGGTGTGTGTGTGTGTGTGTGTGTGTGTGTGTGTGTGTGGTTTGGGGGGGGGGGGGGGGGGGGGGTCAGTACAACGGCTTTGTAAATCTCCAAATCATTTGTAAATAATCTCCTTTTTTTGATCTCCAAAGGCATTTTTGAAGATGCATCTTCAGCCCTATACGTTATTATATGAAGCAGTATGTGAGTTATACAAATATACATTCTTTGAATTACATTTTTTTTCAAATTCTATTTAAGTTTGTGGATTGCAAAGTTAACATGCTGGCAAGAAATAGTGTGAGGATCACATTGTATTTGAGATTAAGATAGGCCTATCTGTCAGCTGACGTCCATGGCATAGTCTGGTTTAGGCTTAGGCTCAGGTTTATTTACTACTACTTTCATTTGAAACCGAGTGATGCTGTTAGATATAAAATTAGAGATACGAAGCTATAGGTCTTTCTGTTCTGGCCTGTTGAGTCACTTCGGTGCAGTTTAGATATAAACTTAGAGATACGAAGCTATACAGTGAGCACCATAATTCATTGGACAGTGACACATTTGTTGTTATTTTGGTTCTGTACTCTTGCACCTTGAGTTTGAAAGGATACAATGACAATGAGCTTGACGTGCAGACTGTCAGCTTTAATTTGAGGGTATTTTCATCCATATCGGATGAACCGTTTAGAAATTATAGAACATTTTGTACATAGTCCCCCCCATTTTCGGGCATCAAAAAATATTGGACAGTTTAACATAATGTAGAATAAAGTAATAATTTTTAATATTTGGTTGCATATCCTTGCATGCCATGACTTCCTGATGTCTGTGCCCCAACAATATCAAAAGACTCTTAATATCTTATTTTCTGGTACTCCTATAAGCGATACTATAACGTCTCTGCATTTGAATGGGTCTCTATGGGAATTGGGGGGTGGGACTAGATTTAGCTGTAAATTACACTGGAACAGTATGGAACACATGGTTGGCTTAATGCCTCTAAGTCATCAAGGGTCTGTTGTATCAAACAAGCCTGAAATCATCACTCTGCTGCCAGAAATACAGTAGATATGGATGGATAACTTGAAGTGTTTCTTTTCCTGTCTTATTTTTCCATAGAGTTCAATAGGAAAATTAGTCAGGAGAAACAACCCTTAAAGTGATCCATCCATATCTACTGCATATCTGGCAGCAGAGTGATGGTTTGAGGCTTGTTTGATACCTCAGACCCTTGATGACTTAAATCCATTTCGCCAACCATGTATTCCATGCTATTCCAGCATAATTTACAGCTAAATCTAGTCTCACCCCCAAATTCCCATAGAGATCCATTCAAATGCACAGAGGTTATAGTATCGCTTGTAGGAGTACCTGAAAATAAGATATAAAGAGTCTTTTGATATTGTTGGGTCACAGACATCAGGAAGTCATGGCATGCAAAGGATATGCAACCAAATATAAAAAATGACTACTTTATGTTAAACTGTCCAATATTTTTTTATGCCCGAAAATGGGGGGGGGGGACTACGTACAAAAAGTCATTGTTGTCACCCCCAAAGTTGAAATTAGATCTACATCCTTGGTAAGGATGGCTACTTCTATCCGTTTATAACATGGGTTGTGGTTTTTAGACGCATCAAGTT
>JAINUF010000025.1:1008331-1053812 GCA_029718625.1 Synaphobranchus kaupii
TACAATAAAGGATTGCTCCTGCCTTTTGTGGTGTAACGAGAGAGAGAGAGAGAGCAAGATAGATATGCATAATCCAACTCCAACTATTCAATGAATAATCCATATTTATTGACAGACGAGGGGATGATGTCCATTGGCCAGTAAAGGATTACCTAGCCTACATTGTCACGTATGTTTCCAACTGTTAAAAGTCACTACGGGGACCGGCGAGTTTGGTTTCAGGCGCCTGAGAAATCGATATTCTTTTACTATATTATTCTTACATTATTCAAAAGGTAACCTTATTTCTCTCTAAATTACAGGCAGAAATGGGGATCGAGAGAAATATACAAAAAAAAATAGCCTCATTTTCGGACCTCGGTCTCCCAAGCCAAACATGGCTGAATTGCTCCAGCATTGCATGGGAATTAATGTAAATTTCACAAGTAGGCTAATGCTTTAGTAATTTTAGGCAGTCCGACCTAAAAAAAAACTAAAGTTAGCCCTTTTCACCCGTATCTCTTAAATTCCATAATCATCTAAATGTATGCATTCCACTCGAATACATTTTGCGCTGAAACTTCCCCCACAAATAGAGCGCGCCCCTTAGCAGCGCGCACCAGTGCACGCGTAACTACTAGCCGCAGAACTAGCAGTCACTAGATGGAACTCAACACTGAATACAGGTCATTATGTTGGCTTCTATCGGGATGTCAGGATTCTGAGGAGAAACAGATATATTGCATTCTATAACTAAACAATTAGAAGGAGAAACGGTGTAGGTCAGGCTACTTCCTCTTGGTAGAATTTAATTCCTATGTTTGCTAAACATCAGTATGACCGTAGAAATTACATTGTAAATCCAAATTGCGCATAGCCTATTTTAATAAAGGGTAGGTCAGAGAAAACGTCTTTTCCCATTAAGTGTCTCGCGGGCTGTGGATTCCCGGGAAGCTCGTCTTTCACTCTTCTGTATTTGCAGAGACATGACTGACGGTAGCCTACGCCTACTCACCGGGATCTCAAGGAAACATTTACAGGCGCGAGCACACGGGTAGCGCTCCGCTTCAGAGAGCACGTGATGTAACAGCCGGCTCCCAGGATATTGTCAGAGATTCAGAGCAGACCCGTCTCCTCTCTCATTCCTTTTTGTGTTTAAGCGAGAATGACTGATTATTTTCTGATACAGACTGTTTAAAGCTGCACACAACACAAAGCACACCTCAGCGAGAGCACACACACACGCGCATACACACATATGTATGTGTGTGTGTGTATATATATATATATATATATATGTGTGTGTGTGTGTGTGTGTGTGTGTGTGTATATATATATATATATGTGTGTGTGTATATACAGTTGAAGTCGGAAGTTTACATAGCCTACACTTAGGTTGAAGTAATTAAAACTCATGCACACTCCACAGATTTCATGTTAGCAAACTATATAGTGTTGGCCAGTCAGTTAGGACATCTATTTTGTGCATGACACAAGACATTTTTACAATTGTTTACAGATTTGCAGGTCAATTGGAGGCGTACCTGTGGATGTATTTTAAGGCCTACCTTCAAACTCAGTGCCTCTTTGCAAATATCTTAGTTTTAGAGAAATGTCCTCTGGTCTGATGAAACAAAAATTGAACTGTTTGGCCATAATGACCATCGTTATGGTAAAAGGGGTGAGGCTTGCAAGCCGAAGAACACCATCCCAACCGTGAAGCACAGGGGTGGCAGCATCATGTTGTGGGGGTGCTTTGCTGCAGGAGGGGCTGGTGCACTTCATAAGATGGCATCATGAGGAAGGAAAATTATGTGGATATATCACTTACTGTACGTCGCTTTGGATAAAAACATCTGCTAAATGAATGTAATATAATGTAATATTGAAGCAACATCTCAAGACATCAGCCAGGAAGTTAAAGCTTGGTCGCAAATGGCTCTTCCAAATGGACAATGACCCAAAGCATACTTCCAAAGTTGTGGCAAAATGACTTAAGGACAACAAAGTCAAGGTATTGGAGTGGCCATCACAAAGTCCTGACTTCAATCCAATCGAACATTTGTGGACAGAACTGAAAAAGCGTGTGCGAGCAAGGAGGCCTACAAACCTGACTCAGTTACACCAGTTCTGTCAGGAGGAATGGGCCAAAATTCCAGCAACTTAATTTGTGAGAAGCTTGTGGAAGGCTACCCGAAACGTTTGACCCAAGTTAAACAATTTAATGCTATGCTACCAAATACTAATAGAATAGAATAACTTTTATTTTCCCTTTAGGGAACTTCAGTTGTAGCCCCAGCGACAACAAAAAAGACACAGGCAGTGGAGTAGACCCACTACACACCAACACACACATCAAATAAAGACATACAATATCAAATTACCCCCCCCTGTCCCGAGATGTCCAGTGTCATTAAGCAGTCCAACACACAAACTCCACCTCCACGACTTTGACGCAACCGCGCAAAGTCTGCGCCTTAGACCGCTGCGCCGACATTTAAAACATTCCTAAGACAGGGAATGTTTACTAGGACGAAATGTCAGGAATTGTGAAAAACTGAGTTTAAATGGATTTGGCTAAGGTGTATGTAAACTTTTGACTTCAACTATATATATACACACACTCAATCTCTCACACACTCATATATTCACTCACACACACACACACACACACACACACACACACACACACACACACACACACACACACACACACACACACACACACACACACACACACACACACACACACACACACAGAGCAGGTATATCTCAGGGTGGCTGCTGCAGTGGAATTAGATCCCTGGGGAGAGGGGGGGGGGGGGGTAGGCCCAGAGAGCTCCCAAACAGCCACACCCTGATTTATTCTCACCTTCCCAGTTCCCACAGGTATTTCCACCTGGAAGCCACACACGCTCCTCACCTGCCTAGACAGGTAGACCTCAGCAGCTGCCGAATGGGTGTGGAACTGTGACCGTACCTGTGTGACTAAGAGCTTCACCGGTGTGTTTTTCCCATTTAGATTTTGTATCACCACTGTAAAGCATCTTTGTGGCAGTGTCTCTGTAAAACACGCTGCACAGGTAAACACCTGGGACTGCAGGACGACAGCATCTTTCAATCAGCAACCAATTTAGGCCTCAGAAACAAGGTGTGTGGACTGTGATTGGCTGGAGCCAATCAGTGACTTAATCATCTGAATCACACCAGCAACCTCTGCAGCCCCCCCCCCCCCAGGACAGGAGGGTGAGATGATCAAATTATCGGATTATTGGATTATCAAAATTTACATTTCCATAAATCTCAGTCCCGGGGAGAAGTGGCTGGGCACGGTCCTGTGTAAAATAATGTACATTATTGTATATTAAAGAATTGTACATTATACACAGTAAAACTGTTTTAAAACAGTAAAATTCAATAAATACTGAATACATTTATATACGTTTAGGACCAAGGCATTTTATTTTTCTTGAATTGTCCAATTATAATTTTACATTTCTGAATAAAACAGGATAAAACAAAACACGTCTAGCACGAGGCCTTAATAGAAATGTTACTCGTTTCAAACAACCTAAAAGTTTTCGTTTTTGAAAATCAATTAGCCTGTGGCAGCTAGAATTCTACACAGGGAGGAATGCTGGGATACATTACATGGGATATTTTTACATCTAATGATTACAACCATGGTCTCGACATTTATTTATTCTTTTTTTATTTATTTAGTTTGTAAACATAAAAATAGAGAGTTAGAAAAACAAAAATACACAACTAAAAAATCAAAGATGCAGGGTGAGATGGGCTTCATACATATTTCAGTAATTATTATTATATATGGACAGAAAAGGACAAAAAGCCATATGATGCATAAGACAGATTTCCAACTAGATTTTGCAATCATTTGTAATTATGGAAGATAAAGGAGGGGGCGCTGTGTCTGCAGGTTTAACTCCAGTCCTGGAGGGGGCGCTGTGTCTGCAGGTTTAACTCCAGTCCTGGAGGGGGCGCTGTGTCTGCAGGTTTAACTCCAGTCCTGGAGGGGGCGCTGTGTCTGCAGGTTTAACTCCAGTCCTGGAGGAGGCGCTGTGTCTGCAGGTTTAACTCCAGTCCTGGAGGAGGCGCTGTGTCTGCAGGTTTAACTCCAGTCCTGGAGGGGGCGCTGTGTCTTCAGGTTTAAGTCCAGTCCGGGAGGGCTACAGTGTCTGCAGGTTTAACTCCATTCCTGGAGGGGGCGCCGTGTGTGCAGGTTTAACTCCAGTGCTAGAGGGGGGCGCTGTGTCTGCAGGGTTATACTCTTCATCTCGAATTTCTCCTTCCTCCATTTCATCATCATCATCATCACCACAAGCAGCACGATCGCCACAGCTGGGCACGGTCCCCGTGAGCTCGGCGTAGCTCGTCACGTCTCCCCCCTCATCACCAGGCCATGCCGGCTTCGTTGCCGTGGTAATCCAGGGGCCAGCTCTGGACTCTGCAAATAGAGGATGGAACACCACAGCCGTCTGTCACCTACTGTACTGGAATATTCCGCTACAGCAGCCAGCCGTCTGTCACCTACTGTACTGGAATAATCCGCTACAGCAGCCAGCCGTCTGTCACCTACTGTACTGGAATATTCCGCTACAGCAGCCAGCCGTCTGTCACCTACTGTACTGGAATATTCCGCTACAGCAGCCAGCCGTCTGTCACCTACTGTACTGGAATATTCCGCTACAGCAGCCAGCTGTCTGTCACCTACTGTACTGGAATATTCCGCTACAGCAGCCAGCTGTCTGTCACCTACTGTACTGGAATATTCCGCTACAGCAGCCAGCCGTCTGTCACCTACTGTACTGGAATATTCCGCTACAGCAGCCAGCCGTCTGTCACCTACTGTACTGGAATATTCCGCTACAGCAGCCAGCCGTCTGTCACCTACTGTACTGGAATATTCCGCTACAGCAGCCAGCCGTCTGTCACCTACTGTACTGGAATATTCCGCTACAGCAGTCAGCCGTCTGTCACCTACTGTACTGGAATATTCCGCTACAGCAGTCAGCCGTCTGTCACCTACTGTACTGGAATATTCCGCTACAGCAGCCAGCCGTCTGTCACCTACTGTACTGGAATATTCCGCTACAGCAGCCAGCCGTCTGTCACCTACTGTACTGGAATATTCCGCTACAGCAGTCAGCTGTCTGTCACCTACTGTACTGGAATATTCCGCTACAGCAGCCAGCCGTCTGTCACCTACTGTACTGGAATATTCCGCTACAGCAGCCAGCCGTCTGTTACCTACTGTACTGGAATAATCCGCTACAGCCAGCCGTCTGTCACCTACTGTACTGGAATATTCCGCTACAGCAGTCAGCTGTCTGTCACCTACTGTACTGGAATATTCCGCTACAGCAGCCAGCCGTCTGTCACCTACTGTACTGGAATATTCCGCTACAGCCAGCCGTCTGTCACCTACTGCACTGGAATATTCCGCTACAGCAGCCAGCCGTCTGTCACCTACTGTACTGGAATATTCCGCTACAGCAGTCAGCCGTCTGTCACCTACTGTACTGGAATATTCCGCTACAGCAGCCAGCCGTCTGTCACCTACTGTACTGGAATATTCCGCTACAGCAGCCAGCCGTCTGTCACCTACTGTACTGGAATAATCCGCTACAGCCAGCCGTCTGTCACCTACTGTACTGGAATATTCCGCTACAGCCAGCCAGCCGTCTGTCACCTACTGTACTGGAATATTCCGCTACAGCAGCCAGCTGACTGACTCAGGAGTGCAACAGGACAGGAATTTAACTTCACGTTTAAAAATAGAAAAGTGAATGGAAAAAGGAAGAGCAATAGAAGTTGTTTTGCCCCCAAATTAAGGATTAAAAGAAACCTGCAGGCCTGATCATGCGGGAAAGAAGGTGTGCTAATCTCACAGGTGAGCGCTGACCTCACACTGCTCAGAGTAACACACACACACACCAGGGCCACGCGCTGACCTCACACTGCTCAGAGTAACACACACACACACACCAAGGCTGCGTCCAGCCCCGACAAAACGTAGCAAAACGTTTATTTAAACGGAAACGGTGGTGCGTTGAACACCCTGTTGTGTTACGCAAGCGTTGCCTTTTTAATACGGCGGGGTTTATATACACGTCGCTGCTGATTGGGTAACACCTCTGACACACCCACCAAATCACACCGAGAAAGCATGTCGTTCAACCTGGAAACCGTAGCAAAACAGTGCACACCGTTTTCAGATTGAACGTGGCCCTGGTGTGTGTGAGAGGTCAGCGTGTGGCCCTGGTGTGTGTGTGTGTGTGTGTGTGTTACTCTGAGCAGTGTGAGGTCAGCGTGTGGCCCTGGTGTGTGTGTGTTACTCTGAGCAGTGTGAGGTCAGCGCGTGGCCCTGGTGTGTGTGTGTGTGTGTGTGTGTGTTACTCTGAGCAGTGTGAGGTCAGCGCGTGGCCCTGGTGTGTGTGTGTGTGTGTGTGTGTGTGTGTTACTCTGAGCAGTGAGAGGTCAGCGTGTGGCCCTGGTGTGTGTGTGTGTGTGTGTGTGTTACTCTGAGCAGTGTGAGGTCAGCGCGTGGCCCTGGTGTGTGTGTGTGTGTGTGTGTGTTACTCTGAGCAGTGAGAGGTCAGCGTGTGGCCCTGGTGTGTGTGTGTGTGTGTGTGTGTGTGTGTGTGTGTGTTACTCTGAGCAGTGTGAGGTCAGCGTGTGGCCCTGGTGTGTGTGTGTGTGTGTGTGTGTGTGTGTTACTCTGAGCAGTGAGAGGTCAGCGTGTGGCCCTGGTGTGTGTGTGTGTGTGTGTGTGTGTGTGTGTGTGTGTGTGTGTTACTCTGAGCAGTGAGAGGTCAGCGTGTGGCCCTGGTGTGTGTGTGTGTGTGTGTGTGTTACTCTGAGCAGTGTGAGGTCAGCGCGTGGCCCTGGTGTGTGTGTGTGTGTGTTACTCTGAGCAGTGAGAGGTCAGCGTGTGGCCCTGGTGTGTGTGTGTTACTCTGAGCAGTGTGAGGTCAGCGCGTGGCCCTGGTGTGTGTGTGTGTGTGTTACTCTGAGCAGTGAGAGGTCAGCGTGTGGCCCTGGTGTGTGTGTGTGTGTGTGTGTGTGTGTGTGTGTGTTACTCTGAGCAGTGTGAGGTCAGCGCGTGGCCCTGGTGTGTGTGTGTGTGTGTGTGTGTGTGTGTGTGTTACTCTGAGCAGTGTGAGGTCAGCGCGTGGCCCTGGTGTGTGTGTGTTACTCTGAGCAGTGAGAGGTCAGCGTGTGGCCCTGGTGTGTGTGTGTGTGTGTGTGTGTGTGTGTGTGTGTGTGTGTGTGTGTTACTCTGAGCAGTGTGAGGTCAGCGCGTGGCCCTGGTGTGTGTGTGTTACTCTGAGCAGTGAGAGGTCAGCGTGTGGCCCTGGTGTGTGTGTGCGTGTGTGTGTGTGTGTGTTACTCTGAGCAGTGAGAGGTCAGCGCGTGGCCCTGGTGTGTGTGTGCGTGTGTGTGTTACTCTGAGCAGTGAGAGGTCAGCGCGTGGCCCTGGTGTGTGTGTGTGTGTGTGTGTGTGTGTGTGTGTGTGTGTGTGTGTGTGTGTGTGTGTGTGTGTGTGTGTGTGTTACTCTGAGCAGTGAGAGGTCAGCGTGTGGCCCTTGTGTTCTCACAGCCGTTACCTGGTGTGAATAGAGGGTAGTTCTTGCAGTGCTCTCTCAGGGTAATGTGGAACTGTGGGTACTCCACCACCAGCTTGAACCGCAGGTTCTCCCTCAGCGTCTTCTGGACGTCCAACTCATGATACCTTCATCAGAAACAAACAGGCACTATAACCAGACACTACAAACCCCACTAATCATTTTATTTTCTTGTTTACACAGGTGTATAAGTTACAACACCACTAGCCCTGTTTTCAGAGTGCTGTATAACTGATGCTTATTTTCCTCACAGTGCCCTCTGGTGGGCGGGTGGGGGAAATGCTGCTGAAACCACCACAATGTTCACATGTTCTTCCACAGGTGATACAGTATATAGACATTCTAAAGACTCCGTTCCACTCTGCGATATGTACCTGGCACAGTTTGAGCTTCTGTTCTCAACCTTCATGAAAACCTTCACCTGGTCCGGGGGGGCGAGCACGTACGCTTTCAATCTGAAACGGAAGAGTAGGTCAGTACATCGGTAACGGGAGAGTAGGTCAGTACATCGGTAACGGGAGAGTAGGTTAGTACATCGGTAACGGGAGAGTAGGTCAGTACATCGGTAACGGGAAGAGTAGGTCAGTACATCGGTAACGGGAGAGTAGATTAGTACATCGGTAACGGGAAGAGTAGGTCAATACATCGGTAACGGGAGAGTAGGTTAGTACATCGGTAACGGGAAGAGTAGGTCAGTACATCGGTAACGGGAGAGTAGGTTAGTACATTGGTAACGGGAAAAGTAGGTCAGTACATCGGTAACGGGAGAGTAGGTCAGTACATCGGTAACGGGAGAGTAGGTTAGTACATCGGTAACGGGAGAGTAGGTTAGTACATCGGTAACGGGAGAGTAGGTCAGTACATCGTTAACGGGAGAGTAGGTTAGTACATCGGTAACGAGAAGAGTAGGTCAGTACATCGGTAACGGGAGAGTAGGTTAGTACATCGGTAATGGGAAGAGTAGGTCAGTTCATCGATAACGGGAGAGTAGGTTAGTACATCGGTAACGGGAAGAGTAGGTCAGTAAATCGGTAACGGGAGAGTAGGTTAGTACATCGGTAACGGGGAGAGTAGGTTAGTACATCGGTAACGGGAAGAGTAGGTCAGTACATCGGTAACGGGAGAGTAGGTTAGTACATTGGTAATGGGAAGAGTAGGTCAGTACATTGGTAACGGGAGAGTAGGTTAGTACATTGGTAACGGGAAGAGTAGGTCAGTACATCGGTAACGGGAAGAGTAGGTCAGTACATCGGTAACGGGAAGAGTAGGTCAGTACATCGGTAACGGGAGAGTAGATTAGTACATCGGTAACGGGAAGAGTAGGTCAGTACATCGGTAACGGGAGAGTAGGTCAGCACGTCAGTCACACTGCATGGGAAACACACTGCTCAGAGTGACTGTGGACAGCATCTTGCAGGCACGCACGCACGTGTACGGACACACACGCTGCACGCAGAAACAAACGCATACACACGCACACACACGCACACACACACACACACACACACAAACAAAAAGACACACACAAACAAAAAGACACACACACACACACACACACACACACACACACACACACACACACACACACACACACACACACACACACACACACACACACACACACACACACACACACACACACACACACACACACACGGTTCAGACCCACATGTGGAGGTGGTCTCATACCTCTGTCGTCTGACTGGCTCGGACTCCGTGGGGTGGATGTAGGGGGAGAGGACCTGCTGGAGAGTCCGGTCATCTGGGACTCTGAAACACAGGCCGACGTCTCAACACCGGAACGCCGCCTCGTTTAAAAAAAAAAAAAAAAACACACCCGCCGTTCGACCCAAAATCCCACTTACCTGTACTGCGTGTACTCTGCAGCACTCTGGGGAAACAGGAGCTTCAGGTGCCAGAAGAACTGCTCCGCCCTGCAGGTGAGAGAGGGTACAGCAGAAAGAAGGCCTTTAACCCTTTGAAGAGCCGGGGGGGTATTTCACTAAGCTACGGAGTTAGCTGGATGACTGCAATAAGTAAAATGCGGAACAGCTCTTTTTACTTCAGTCCGTGTTCCTGTTCTAGAACTCCACTGCTTTCAAATTACTAGCAGTGATTGTGACATCAGCGTTAGAATGTTCAGTTAAGAACATTCTAATCGCACATTTGTGATCTCACACCTTAAAGGGTTAACCAGCTGAGTTTGGACAGAAGGCTCCCAGTCAGGGGATGTGCAGGAAGTCGCTCTTTAGATAAGAGCTTGAGACATTCTCACTGAACATGCAGCTTGGTGGTATAGAGGAAGTGTTTTAATTAAAAGGGAGGTCATACTTTTTGTGGAAGAAAGTAGAGTTCTCGCATCTCCTGGAGAAACCAGGAGGAAGTAGTTTCAGCCGCAGGTTAAAGCTGTGAGCCTTCCGCATCATCATCTTCGTCTACAGAGGAGGTCAGAGACTGTTATAGTAAAGAGAGATACAGCAAAGAGGGCCAGAACAGAGGACACTTTGGAAGATTCAAATTGACACGCACTGCATATCCGGTTAAATTTGATTAAACAAGGCATGTGGGATTTTTATGAAGTGCAGACACACACCCATTTTTCTTAAAAGCTAAATGTTGTCAAATATTGTCCTGGATGCTGTTAAGTGCAAACAGACTCATCCGTTTGATTACAGCAGACCTGCTGCCTGTTATTCAGTGCCGACAGACTCACATATTTGGTGGTTAGAGGCCGCTGAACTAAGGGGTCCCTGTGCGTGCTGTCGACCAGTCGGCCCGTGTCCTCCAGAAATCTGTAATCTGAGCAGAAAGAAAACTATCGAATACACAAAATTTACACGGGAACCGTTAAGCACAAGCACAGATGATTCACACAGGCAATAATAGCAGACAGACAGGATTCAAACGGCCTGGGCCCCGTTTCCCAAAAGGATCTTAGATAGAGATCATTTTAGGCCATTTTGTTTTTATATTACTTTCATTGTTTGTTTTACGTCTCTCTCTATTTTTATTATCGTATTAATGCAATGTCAGTATTTAAAAATAAATAAATAAATAATTTTACTCATAAAATGAATAAAGCACAAACACTCCAAGATGACCTGCACTGTAAAAGATGCTTTTGGGAAACGCGGCCCTGCACATCTCACCACTGAGGAGGCTCATTTCGTCAAACTTGGAGATGGGCACGAAAGCTGTCTTATCTCGCGTCCCGCTGCATCCAGACTCGGATTTGTGCTTTTTCACACAAGGAAGGCTGAAAAAACCGAAAACGAACACGGAATCGCACAAGCACTCTCCGATTCAAAACCAACACAACAGACTCTGTGTATTGGTTTGATCAAACAGTATTGACTATTTAAATTTAGCAACAAACTAGATATATGTCGGTATATTCTGGAAAGGCTCAGACATGCGCTATGTCGTGTGGTGACGGTGAGCGCAGACAGTTCCGTGTGTTTGAGTATCACCTGCATGAATGTTTCAGACACCCAGGGCACCGATATTTCGCTTCTTCTGCGCCGCATGTTCCGCAGCTGTTAAGCACAAATCATACCTGCATTAAAAAATCACATTCCTGCCAGTTAGCTAGCTAATGGCAACAACTGTAACCTGGCTTATAAAACTTAGCCTAAGCACCGAACTTTAGCCTGACTACCAAGCCATGGATTTATTTAGTCGACCGCCAATCTTGCTAATAAAGATGCTAAGTATAATTATATAAACATATAGGTGGCCTTGCAACTTGACAAGAGCACAGAGTAAAGAAATACGTGAAGGCAAATCAGCTAGCTACCTAACGTTAGCTGTGTTAAGTTATTGCAGCGTGCTGGACGTACAGTCCAGTATAAACTTAAAGAAAACCGGCGCAGGCACTTACTTCGCCAACGATATTTTTCTTTTCTTTCTTTTGACTTCTTCTACAGAATCGTCATGCTCACTTTTAGAAACTATGAAGCTTTCCATCGTTAGTACACCAACGGACCAATAGATTCGCAAACTAACGTTATTTAACTTCACCACATACACTTTTACTGATCTCCAAACACCATCAAACTCACGTGGAAATGCTGCCGTATTTCAGTTTAGCTGGGAAGTTGCGACAGGACGCAACATTAGCGCCTCCATGTGACCGACACGTCTGTTCAAATGTCAAGTACTGGCACTGCATTTTAGGATACATCATACAATTGAGTTTGAAATTAGGCTTATTTTTTTTATTCGATCAATATATCTTTACCGGAAGTCAGGGATTTTATGTTAATCTTTCAGGACTTCCAGTCTTGTATACCTTCACCACTGGCAAGTGTGTAATTGGAAGCATCGCTGTATATCGTAGCTTCTAGTGTGGGCAAGTCCGTCATTGTATCTGCCAATCATTCGCACAACTTTACACGAGAAATTCAAGACTCGTTCCCCCGTTTTTATTGCCTCCTTCCAGATCGTTCTTTGCCATTTCACTCGTTTTGTTTTGAAAGCTATGGCCGTTGTTTGTTGTTTTGGCTCTGTATTCCAGCACATTGCATTTGAAATGGAACAGACTATGAGGTTCAAGTGCAGACTTTCAGCTTTAATTTGAGGATCTTTACATCCATATCAGGTGAACGGTGTAGCAGTTTATATACATAGTCCTCCCCCCCATTTTAGTGGACCAAAAGTAATTGGACAAATAATAATAATACTAATACCTGGCATTTATATAGCGCCTTTCTCGATACTCAAAGCGCTTTACAATGAGGGGGAAACTCGCCTCAACCACCACCAATGTGTAGCACCCACCTGGGTGATGCAACGGCAGCCATTTTGCGGCAGAATGCTCACCACACATCAGCTGAGGTGGAGAGGGAGAGAACAATTTTTTAGCCAATTAAACTGAGGGATGATTAGGTGGCAGATTGAATGAGCCTGGGTTGGGAGTTTAGCCAGGACACCAGGGAAACCCCTACTCTTTACAATAAGCATCATGGGATCTTTAATGACCACAGTGAGTCAGGACCTCGGTTTAACGTCTCATCCGAAAGTCGGCATCTCCTACAGCACAGTGTCCCCATCACTGCACTGGGGCATTGGGGTTTATTTGACCAGAGGGAAGACTGCCCCCTACTGGCCCACCAACACCACTTCCTGCAGCAACTTAGTTTTCCCCAGAGGTCTCCCATCCAAGTACAAACCACACCTGCTTAGCTTCAGCCATTCAGCAGAAGCAGATTGCATGGTGGTATGGCTGCTGACAAATTTACATAAACTAATAGTTATTTTTAATATTTGGTTGCATATCTTTTGCATGTCATGACTTCCTGATTTCTGTGACCCAACAACATCAAAAGACTCTTGATATCTTATTTTCAGGTACTCTTACAAGCGATACTATAACCTCTCTGCTTTTGAATGGATCTCAATGGGAATTAGGGATGGGACTAGATTAAACGGTAAATTACACAGGAATAGTATGGAACACATGGTTGCTTAAATGGCTGTAAGTCATCAAGGATCTGACGTATCAAACAAGCCTCAAACTTTGCTGCCAGATATGCAGTAGATATGGATGGATCACTTTAAGGGTTGTTTCTCCTGACTCATTTTCCCATAGACTTCAATAGGAAAAGAAACAACCCTTAAAGTGATCCATCCATATCTACTGCATATCTGGCAGCAGTGATGGTTTGAGGCTTGTTTGATATGTCAGACCCTTGATGACTTAGACATTTAACCAACCATGGGTTCCATACTATTCCCGTGTAATTTACAGCTTAATCTAGTCTCACCCCCCAATTCCCATTGAGATCCATTCAAATGCAGAGATTATAGTATCGCTTCTAAGAGTACCTGAAAATAAGTGTTTTGATGTTGTTGGGTCACAGACATCAGGAAGTCATGACATGACATGCAACCAAATATTAAATATGATAACTTTATTAAAGTTTAGGTTAATTTGTCCAATTACTTTTGGTCCCCTAAAATGGACTATGTATAAAAATGGCTACAATTGCTACACTGTTCACCTGATATGGACGTAAAAACACTCAGTCTGAAAGTCTGCACTTTAACCTCATAGTCACTGTTCCATTTAAAATCCAATGTGCTGCAGTACAGAGCCAAAACAACTAAAATTGTGTCACTGTCCAAAATAACTTATGGACCTGACTGTAGTTTTGACAATTTCATTGTCCATAAAAGCAACTGGGAGTGCACCCACGTTAAATATCCTGCATCCTTTTCCGCTTAGAAAATTGGGATTAAAAAAAAAAAAAAACAATGAAAAGGGCAAAAAGGCATAGTTTGAGCAACAATTTTATTTCTTTAAAAATGTAAATTGACACTCAAAGATATGGCTTACATGTATTTTTGTCCACATTGTTGTGAGTCCTGTTCATTCATTTAAAGTTTTAATTCATATCTATACAAGTAAACACTAGGAAGAAATATGTCTGTTGTTTTCATTTAATTGGAGTCACACAATTATAAAATCGACACTATCAAATAATAAATTGCACTTTTCAGTCTAGACAATGCCCCACACACACACACACGCACACGCGCACGCGCACACGCACACACACACTTTCAGAGCAGAGCTCTAGTTAAAAGAGGAAAAGAATCCCAGGTCAGCCGGGAGGCTGTCCTCGAACATGGTGGTGTACGAGTTTTTCAGGAAATCAACGTAGTTCTGAATGCTCTGCTTGTGGTTTTCCGATTGGTCCAATCTCAGCTGAAGGTCTTTCAGGCGTACCTCAAACTGTTTCTCCATCTGAAATAAAAGCGGCGAATGAAATATACAGTTAAATATTTTACATTAATGTCGTTTTCATATTGATCAGCTTCCCCCTTCTGAAGCCTCAAAGGTTTGTCTAGCAGAGCTGATTCTGAGACCTGAGATACATGGAGACACCTGTAAGGCTTCAAGGGGGTTAATGAGATATAGCAGTAGAGATACTCACAGACTCTTTGCTCAGCCTGAGTGCTTTCTGCTCCTTCTCCTTCCGGTTCCTCTCAGAATCCAGCTCCAGGATTTTACCCTGCAGGGTCCTCTCCCTCGCCTCAGCCTTCTCCTTCACTATGGAAACCTCATTCAAGAAAAGAGCAGGAAAACTCAGCCAATCAGATGTGGAGAATGACACAGGGAGCAGGGGCATTCAGGTTACCTGTGATTGACAGAGTTAGATTGGGGGCGGGGTCAGCTATAGGCCAGTTACCTGCTGCTTGACGTCGGCGAGCGCCGTCTCCAGTTGGCGGGTGAGGGCCAGACACTCAGCAGAGCGCTGCTCCAGCTGTCTCCCGCTGTACTGCAGCGCCTCCTCCTGGCCAGAGAGCTTCTGCACCAGATCTCTGTTCTCTGCCGCCACCTCCTCCACTCTCCTATGGGTCAGTTTCAGGTTTAACTACCACTCTCCTACAGGTCAGTTTCAGGTTTAACTACCACTCTCCTATGGGTCAGTTTCAGGTTTAACTACCACTCTCCTACGGGTCAGTTTCAGGTTTAACTACCACTCTCCTACGGGTCAGTTTCAGGTTTAACTACCACTCTCCTACGGGTCAGTTTCAGGTTTAACTACCACTCTCCTACGGGTCAGTTTCAGCTTTAACTACCACTCTCCTACGGGTCAGTTTCAGCTTTAACTACCATTCTCCTACGGGTCAGTTTCAGCTTTAACTACCACTCTCCTACGGGTCAGTTTCAGCTTGAACTACCACTCTCCTACTGGTCAGTTTCAGCTTTAACTACCACTCTCCTGTGGGTCAGTTTCAGGTTTAACTACCACTCTCCTGCGGGTCAGTTTCAGGTTTAACTACCACTCTCCTACGGGTCAGTTTCAGCTTTAACTACCACTCTCCTACGGGTCAGTTTCAGCTTTAACTACCACTCTCCTACGGGTCAGTTTCAGCTTTAACTACCACTCTCCTACGGGTCAGTTTCAGCTTTAACTACCACTCTCCTACGGGTAAGTTTCAGCTTTAACTACCACTCTCCTACTGGTCAGTTTCAGCTTTAACTACCACTCTCCTACGGGTCAGTTTCAGGTTTAACTACCACTCTCCTACGGGTCAGTTTCAGGTTTAACTACCACTCTCCTGCGGGTCAGTTTCAGGTTTAACTACCACTCTCCTACGGGTCAGTTTCAGGTTTAACTACCACTCTCCTACTGGTCAGTTTCAGCTTTAACTACCACTCTCCTGCGGCTCAGTTTCAGGTTTAACTACCACTCTCATGCGGGTCAGTTTCAGCTTTAACTACCACTCTCCTGCGGGTCAGTTTCAGGTTTAACTACCACTCTCATGCGGGTCAGTTTCAGCTTTAACTATCACTCTCATGTGGGTCAGTTTACACATTAATCAAAATACAACAGTACAGCAAAGTTTCCTCAATTTAACCATGAATCAGGGGCAGTGATGGGACTTGATGTGAATTTTACCTCTGAAGAAAGTGAATCTTTCCATGCAGCTCAAAGTTCGCCTCTTTTATTGAGTCCTTCATGTCCAAGGAAGATCTCAGCTGATCTGTTTGGTTTTCCATCTGAAAATCATCCGGCGCCATCATGAGTACGGCCTACATTTCGTTGGAGTATAATTACTTCCACAAAACAGTAACACTACACGTGAGTACGGCCTACATTTTGCTGGTGTATAACTAATTCTACAAAACAACAACAATATCATGAGTGAGACATTTAAAGCTAGAGTATGCAACTTTTTAAATAAATAACAGGGTCATGCTTAGTTGGTAGCAATCATAGAAAGAACTGTTCTGAGAGAAATCCGGCAGCACCACAGACTATCTTTATACCCTCAAATTCTGCATTCTAAAACCAGCAATTTGCTCCGAATTTTGTTTTCAAAACAAGTTTTCAAAACTGGCTTATGACCATGACCACATCGCAGACCAATCAACTGTGAGATTGACCTTGCCAGTAGCTAGCAAGTTCACCAGCTAGACATTTCACAGTGACCCGTTACACTGGCGCTATTTCACAGAAAGAAAAATAAAAGGGAATTGGATAAAGCTCGCTCGAAAACTGGAGTAAACACAGGTGCTAATTTCAGAAGGTGGTGAGATTTTCAGTTAACAAATTGGTTTAAAGACAGACTGGACAGGTAAGTCAAAAGTATCAATATGAATGGACTTTCTGCTTGCCAGACAAATAATGAATAGTAGCTAGGTTGGTATTATTGATACTTTATTCGGCGGCTAGTTCTTGGAAGAAGGGCATGCTTGCTAACGTTATAGATCGTATAGATCGCGTTAGCGCGAACTGGCTACGTGGCTATAAGTTACCAATGCGTAGCTACCAGCTGGAGCCAGATAATGCCTGGTTACTTCAGACTAACACTACAGAATAACAGACTAACTCTGCAACAACAGAAACAATTTTTTTGTTTTGCCTGGAATTTTAGATGACATTTGTACTGTAAAATACCAATCTGTAATCCTGCAATTGTATCTAGCAGACTTTCACGCTCACAACGAGGTCTGTTGGGTGGGGGTGTGTCGCTTTCTCTGTGGGCGGGGCCAAGGGATGTTGTAACAACAAACGTGGGGAAAAACTGCAGACTCAAGCTTTAACGGGTAAATAAGTTTTTTCTACAAAATAGCACGAGGCTGAGCTGGGAATTCTGTAGAGGGTTCTACACACAAACAAACAGGGAACCACGTGGTCATAGGCTCCAGGCCACACAGTCACAGATTGAACACAGACACTGAGACTACACTCCTGCAAGCTGGCACCAGGAACAAGGGAGAGAGGTGTCAATCAACCACAAAAAAGGGCGGAGCTACTGCATGCTATCATATGCTGTGTTTTGTTGTGGAGAGGAAGCACTTTTCATTGGTTTAAACAGGTCAATGACTGACAGCCTGTTGGAGCTCCACCCATTTTGGGGTACGTGAAACCTGTTATCACGAGACTGGACTGGAGGACTGGAGTTAAACCTGCAGACACAGCGCCCCCTCCAGGACTGGAGTTAAACCTGCAGACACAGCGCCCCCTCCAGGATTGGAGTTAAACCTGCAGACACTGCAGCCCTACAGGATTGGAGTTAAACCTGCAGACACTGCGGCCCTCCAGGACTGGAGTCTGAGATCGCAGCTCTAGACTGTGGCAGGACTGGGGAATTGCTGTACGTGGCGCCCTCTGCTGGTGAGAGGATATAAATGCAGATTTCCCTGCTCTTGCACACCTTGGACTGCAGCTGCTGGAGAGCGTGGGCTTTGTGAGAGAGAGTTCGCTCGGAGAGATCCAGGCTATCCTGGCAGTCCATCACCCGCTGCTCCGCCACGCTCAGCAACTCTGGGTACACCTCCAACTCCGACACACGCACCTGCAGCTGCTCTCTCACCTGCACCAAGCATGGCACACACCTGTTAGTCACTCACCTGAACACCTTCAGCTAACACCTGTACCTGTTAAACAACACCTCCACCTGAACACCCTCAGCTTACACCATCACCTGGTAGTCAACAATCTCACCTTTATTGGAATGATATTGGAATGTTCCTCTCTCGTTAGACATTAGAATATTCCTCTTCCTTTCGAGATTAGAATGTTTCTCTATTTAGAGATTAGAATGTTCCTCTCTCTTTAGAGATTAGAATGATCCCCTATTTTTAGAGATTAGAATGCTCCTCTCTCTTTAGACATTAGAATGCTCCTCTCTCTTTAGACATTAGAATGCTCCTCTCTTTAGACATTAGAATGCTTCTCTCTTTAGACATTAGAATGCTCCTCTCTTTAGACATTAGAATGCTCCTCTCTCTTTCAGTCAATCATTCAATTTCAACAAATCAAAAGTGTCTGCTCTCCACACCACAATGATTGGTTCAAATAAGTGAGCCACTGGTAGCCCCGCCCATGTTTTGAAATTCTGAAGCTGTTGACAGTGGTATTGCAAAACCGCACCGATGCCTGAATTCATACCGGCATACCGCCGAGCCCTATCCCAATCACCATGTGCACCTGAAGGGCTAAAGATCCACTTTCACTGCACAAGACAGAACCAAAGCAGCCATTTCACACGCTCACCTTTCGGACCTCTGCCTCCTTCTCCTCTCTCAGCTCCTCCTTCTCTTTTAAAATACTCTCCAAGCGGGACTTCAGCTCCTCCTTCTCCTTCCTCTGCTCCCCAACCTGAGAGATCAAGGAGAGAGGGTTCAATAAAGGCCTGGTATATACTCTACACAAGGAAGATGAACGCCAACGCATATTCGGCACATACGCGAGCTCTTTATTTACATACCATACGCGCGTTTACCGGCTTCTTTTCACCCTGTCCGCTAGTTTGCAGCCTAGGCTAATCTGGTTGGAGCGAGTAACCTTAAACCGGAAATTATTACTTTGTGTGTAGTTGTTCGTTCTGCAGCAATTAAACAGTATTTACATTTAGCGCCTCTAATGGAAACGCGTGGAATTGCACCACGCGTTTGCGTCGCTGCACATTTTGCTACGCAAGAACGCGAGAAACGCCCCCTGCGTTGCTCTTTGTGTCGTTGCGCGCGTTCCTAGCGTAGAGTATGTACCAGGCCTAAACGCCCAGGCATGGACCGAGTTAACCGGATTAGCGCTGATAGTGTGGGTTTGATTAAGCGCCCGGGCATGGACCGGGTTAACTGGATTAGCGCTGATAGTGTGGGTTTGATTAAGCGCCCGGGCATGGACCGGGTTAACTGGATTAGCGCTGATAGTGTGGGTTTGATTAAGCTCCCGGGCATGGACCGGGTTAACCGGATTAGCGCTGATTGCGTGCGATTTAAAAGAACCGGCGTACTGATGCGCCGCGTGGCGTAATGTCATGAAGACGACGACCTCGCAGCGATTACGGCTGGGTCGGCTTGTTGAGCCGTGTTTGCACTGGTTTTTGCCGGGGAGCCTCACCAATTTGGGCGTAACATAATTTCCAAGTGCGGAAAGTCTGGTCGCATTTATAATCCGTGTTGTGAGCTCTACATGAGGAAAGAGCACGGCCGCCATTTCAATAACACGGCCGCCACGATCCAATGAAATCACAATTATGAAACACAACACTTTTGGTTTCACCAGGTAAAAATTCCAGCACTTTTTCTACCTGTGTGTGGTAATCCTCACTGAGTCGTTTCTGATGCTGGAAAACGGCGGCTTGATCCCGCAGCTCCTCCACAGAGCGCCTCAAGTTCTCCTCCAGGTCAGAGACGGACGCCTGGAAACAGAGACACACACATAAAGATGGGGTACCCAACACTGACACACATGAAGATGGGGTACCCAACACTGACAAACATGAAGATGGGGTACCCAACACTGACACACATGAAGATGGGGTACCCAACACTAACACACATGAAGATGGGGTACCCAACACTAACACACATGAAGATGGATGGGGTACCCAACACTGACACACATGAAGATGGGGTACCCAACACTGACACACATGAAGATGGGGTACCCAACACTAACACACATGAAGATGGATGGGGTACCCAACACTGACACACATGAAGATGGGGTACCCAACACTAACACACATGAAGATGGGGTACCCAACACTGACACACATGAAGATGGGGTACCCAACACTAACACACATGAAGATGGATGGGGTACCCAACACTGACAAACATGAAGATGGGGTACCCAACACTGACACACATGAAGATGGGGTACCCAACACTAACACACATGAAGATGGATGGGGTACCCAACACTGACACACATGAAGATGGGGTACCCAACACTAACACACATGAAGATGGGGTACCCAACACTAACACACATGAAGATGGGGTACCCAACACTAACACACATGAAGATGGGGTACCCAACACTGACACACATGAAGATGGGGTACCCAACACTAACACACATGAAGATGGGGTACCCAACACTGACACACATGAAGATGGGGTACCCAACACTAACACACATGAAGATGGGGTACCCAACACTAACACACATGAAGATGGGGTACCCAACACTGACACACATGAAGATGGGGTACCCAACACTAACACACATGAAGATGGGGTACCCAACACTAACACACATGAAGATGGGGTACCCAACACTGACACACATGAAGATGGGGTACCCAACACTAACACACATGAAGATGGGGTACCCAACACTAACACACATGAAGATGGGGTACCCAACACTGACACACATGAAGATGGGGTACCCAACACTGACACACATGAAGATGGGGTACCCAACACTGACACACATGAAGATGGGGTACCCAACACTGACACACATGAAGATGAGGTACCCAACACTGACACACATGAAGATGGGGTACGTCCCAATCCAGTTTTTGCTCCACCCTCGTAAACTTCTCTTGCAAACTTCACTTGGGGGAATCCCCTTTTGAGACCAGGATGTACCCTCGGTCTCCATTTTAAGTGTGAGTCCAATACGTTAGAAAGCCAAGTGAAGTTTGTGACATAGCCCCTCCACCCTCAACTTTTCTCAAGGGAACGAGTCTGCAAAAGAGCAGACTCTGCAAGCTCATATTACCCACAATTCACATCGTTCAGTGATAATCACGTTAATGTGTATCGTGGTATTATACAGTTGAAGTCAGAAGTTTACATACACTTAGGTTGAAGTCATTAAAACAAATTTTTAACCACTCCACAGATTTCATGTTAGCAAACTATAGTGTTGGCAAGTCAGTTAGGACATCTACTTTGTGCATGACAAGTAATTTTTCCAACAATTGTTTACAGACAGATCATTTCACTTTTAATTCACTATATCACAATTCCAGTGGGTCAGAAGTTTACATACACTAAGTTGACTGTGCCTTTAAATTTTTTATATTTGGTCGCATATCCTTTGCATGCCATGACTTCATGATGTCTGTGACCCAACAACATCAAAAGACTCGATATCTTATTTTCTGGTACTCTTAGAAGCGATACTATAACGTCTCTGCATTTGAATGGATCTCTATGGGAATTGGGGGGTTGGAACTAGACTTAGCGGTAAATTATGATGGAACAGTACAGAATACATGGTTGGTAAAATGGCTGTAAGTCATCAAGGGTCTGAGGTATCAAACAAGCCTCAAACCATCACTCTGCTGCCAGATATGCAGTAAATATGGATGGATCACTTAAAGGGTTGTTTCTCCTGACAAATTTTCCGATTGAACTTATTTTTGAAAAAAATAAGTCAGGAGAAGAAAGCCTTCAAGTTATCCATCCATATCTACTGTATTTCTGGCAGCAGAGTGATGATTTAAGGCTTGTTTAATACATAGGATCCTTGATGACTAAGAGCCATTTAGCCAACCATGTGTTTCCATACTGATCCAGCATAATTTACAGCTAAATCTAGTCCCACCCCCCAATTCCCATAGAGACCCATTCAAATGCAGAGACGTTATAGTATCGCTTGTACCAGTACCAGAAAATAACATATCAAGAATCTTTTGATGTTGTTGGGTCACAGACATCAGGAAGTCATGGCATGCAAAAGATATGCAACCAAATATTAAAAATTTAAAGGCACAGTCAACTTAGTGACCCACTGGAATTGTGATATAGTGAATTAAAGGTGAAATAATCTGTCTGTAAACAATTGTTGGAAACATTACTTGTGTCATGCACAAAGACGATAATCATAGTCATAACTGATTTGCCAACACTATAGTTTGCTAACATGAAATCTGTGGAGTGGTTAAAAATGAGTTTTAATGACTTCAACCTAAGTGTGTGTAAACTTCCGTCTTCAACTGTAAATAAAAGCGCATTCAGAATGGAAAAGACGGTGTAGCCTATAGGCTAATGAATACAGGTTAATCCAGTAGTATTTTGCTATTTTGTATTTCATAGTTTAGCAAATAGCTTTACGCAGCAGCAGAGTAGCGTACTGTGGGATGTACCAGGTTCTCTGTAATGTTGCTTTTACATTTTTTTTTTGTATAATTTGACAGATAGCCTAACAATCAAACAATAATTGATTTGTTCAATAAACAAGATGAATAGGTATATAAACTTGCACAGCATTTTCCTATATCCACATTTGTGACGAAATAAAATGTGTTAATATGTCATGCGAAGATTCTGCAGTTTAGCCAAGTGATCAATGAACAGGTTTTCCTCTTTAAATTCATTTTTTCCAATGTTTAAATCGTTTGGACTAAACGGAGTCCCATCTCAAATTAATTAGGCGACATTCTTTAACGTGATGAGAAAACGCAATGCTAACGTGCAACTCAGAGAAAATGTTGGGATTTTTTGGCAGTTAATTATTCAGAATGATTGCCACACTTATTAAACAATCTCACGTTAGTTATCCATTTCTCATTGTCATTTGTTAATCCATTATAGGCTACATAATTGTTCTTGATTATTCAAGGAATTCATTGTTTGATTGACATAAGCAAGCAAAATAAACGGAAACAGGTTAAGAATATGTTCGGTTTAAATGCTTGATACCGTTTTTCCAGCGTACGGGCTGTCCTACATATTTAAATGCTACACAATTTTATGACACAAAGAAATATGCTAGCCCACAAAATTTGCTGTATTTATTGATATTTGTTATTCAGTAAATCAATTGCTTGACTGATAATCAATGTAAACAGGTTGAGTTTCATCCGTTTAAAGGTAATCTACGGTGACAGCCGTTTTACATGATCCGAGATCCCACGATACGCCACTGTGCAGCAGCGCGGTTACTTCCGAGTATAGATGGGGGTGAAGTGCGTCTCAATTCAAATAACCCGCTCCGCCCTCGCTCCCTCCCACTCGCTAAACGCAAGTGTATACTCCTGTTTTATTGGTATGTGCGTCACATCCTCCCAATGAAGTTTGGTGAAGTTTACGAGGGTGGAGCAAAACCTGGATTGGGACGCAGCCATGGAGACAGGGGGCTCTGTACCCAATACTGACACACATGGAGATGGGGTCCGTACTCAACACTGACACACATGGAGATGGGGTCCGTACTCAACACTGACACTATAATAGGTATAGTTGTGGTATATTGTATGTGAACTATTGTGGAACATATAATAAATATATTTGAATATTGGAATTGCATCACACAGATGTTATTAACGTACTGGCAGTATCTCTATACCTTCAGAGCAGTGTTTTCCAGGGTCAGATCTGCATTGTCTGAGTTGAGTTTTTCCACCTTCTTTAAGAGGTCCTCATTAGACATCCGGACATTCTCTCTCTCACTCTGGAGTCGCTCAGTCATCGCAGAAATTTGTCTTTAAAAAGGAGACAATCAGTGAACATTAGTTTCATGACCAAACAGTCATTTGCTTTTAACCAACTGCTATGAAAACAGTCATTTCATGTGTTAACGGTCATTTTGATGTGAACTTTGTAGTCTTTACTATGCAACTTATTTATTTTTGAAACATCAACAGACTCGTCTTGTCTGCTATTGCAAGATGTGCTCTCCTGGTGCAGCAATTAGAGTTGGCATTGCTCTCGGGCCTGAGGGAGTGACGGGCAGTGAAGGCAGTGGCTCTCGGGCCTGTGGGAATGATGGGAAATGGTGGCAGTGGCTCTCGGGCCTGTGAGAATGATGGGAAATGGAGGCAGTGGCTCTCGGGCCTGTGGGAATGATGGGAAATGGAGGCAGTGGCTCTCGGGTCTGTGGGAATGATGGGAAATGGTGGCAGTGGCTCTCGGGCCTGTGGGAATGATGGGAAATGGAGGCAGTGGCTCTCGGGCCTGTGGGAATGATGGGAAATGGAGGCAGTGGCTCTCGGGCCTGTGGGAATGATGGGAAATGGAGGCAGTGGCTCTCGGGCCTGTGGGAATGATGGGAAATGGAGGCAGTGGCTCTCGGGCCTGTGGGAATGATGGGAAATGGTGGCAGTGGCTCTCGGGCCTGTGGGAATGATGGGAAATGGAGGCAGTGGCTCTCAGGCCTGTGGGGTTTTCATTTCTCTTACAGTTTGAAAACCGCAATCTGTGCCTCCAGAGGAGCCTTCACCTCCTCCACCTCCCCCTGCCGCCTCCTCCACATCTCCAGCTCGGACCGCATGTTTGCCAGCTCCGCATCCTACACGCAACACAGAACACACACTTTACCTGTCTGCAGGTGAGACAGCAATACACACCTCCTCTCTCAGGTAAAGTGTACCTCCTCTCTCAGGTAAAGTGTACCTCCTCTCTCGGGTAAAGTGTACCTCCTCTCTCAGGTAAAGTGTACCTCCTCTCTCAGGTAAAGTGTACCTCCTCTCTCGGGTAAAGTGTACCTCCTCTCTCAGGTAAAGTGTACCTCCTCTCTCGGGTAAAGTGTACCTCCTCTCTCAGGTAAAGTGTACATCCTCTCTCAGGTAAAGTGTACCTCCTCTCTCAGGTAAAGTGTACCTCCTCTCTCAGGTAAAGTGTACATCCTCTCTCAGGTAAAGTGTACATCCTCTCTCAGGTAAAGTGTACCTCCTCTCTCAAGTAAAGTGTACCTCCTCTCTCAGGTAAAGTGTACCTCCTCTCTCGGGTAAAGTGTACCTCCTCTCTCAGGTAAAGTGTACATCCTCTCTCAGGTAAAGTGTACCTCCTCTCTCAGGTAAAGTGTACCTCCTCTCTCGGGTAAAGTGTACCTCCTCTCTCAGGTAAAGTGTACCTCCTCTCTCAGGTAAAGTGTACCTCCTCTCTCGGGTAAAGTGTACCTCCTCTCTCAGGTAAAGTGTACCTCCTCTCTCAGGTAAAGTGTACCTCCTCTCTCAGGTAAAGTGTACATCCTCTCTCAGGTAAAGTGTACATCCTCTCTCAGGTAAAGTGTACCTCCTCTCTCAGGTAAAGTGTACCTCCTCTCTCGGGTAAAGTGTACCTCCTCTCTCAGGTAAAGTGTACCTCCTCTCTCAGGTAAAGTGTACATCCTCTCTCAGGTAAAGTGTACCTCCTCTCTCAGGTAAAGTGTACCTCCTCTCTCGGGTAAAGTGTACCTCCTCTCTCAGGTAAAGTGTACCTCCTCTCTCAGGTAAAGTGTACCTCCTCTCTCAGGTAAAGTGTACCTCCTCTCTCAGGTAAAGTGTACATCCTCACTCAGGGGAGCAGCATACCTTCTCTCTCAGGTGATCGTATGATTTCTCCACCGCTGTTTCAAACTTCTCCGCTCGCTGCTTCTGAACTCGTGTTGCTTTCTTCAGAGCCTCCTTCTCTTCCTTCTCTTTCTCTGAGACGGACGAGATCTGAGTCTTCAGACTCTCAATCTGCAGCTTCTGTTCTGCAATGCTTTTCTCCAAGCCCTACAGCAACAAGCATTAACCAATCAATCAATCAATCAATCAATTAAACAATCAACACACCCTACAGCAACAAGTATTAACCAATCAATCAATCAATTAAACAATCAACACACCCTACAGCAACAAGTATTAACCAATCAATCAATCAATTAAACAATCAACACACCCTACAGCAATGAGCATTAACCAATCAATCAATCAATCAATTAAACAATTCAAACCAACCAACCAGTCAGTCAGTCTCCATTGGTTATAATTAATTTTGGTTACAGTTCCATTTTCTCATAACAGGATCTCAGCACATTTTTGACGGTGCCGGATGAACCCAAGAGATGCAGCTAGACGGTGCCATCAGGCAACTATTCTGCCCTCCCTACCTGTTCTTACCCTCAGCTGCCCCGTCAGACGGCTGTTCTCAGACTCTCTTACCCTCAGCTGCATCGTCAGACGGCTGTTCTCAGACTCTCTTACCATCAGCTGCCCCGTCAGACGGCTGTTCTCAGACTCTCTTACCCTCAGCTGCACCATCAGACGGCTGTTCTCAGACTCTCTTACCCTCAGCTGCACCATCAGACAGCTGTTCTCAGACTCTCTTACCCTCAGCTGCACCATCAGACGGCTGTTCTCAGACTCTCTTACCCTCAGCTGCACCATCAGACGGCTGTTCTCAGACTCCTTGTGGCGAAGCTGCCCCTGCAGGTGGGCACGCGTGGTCTCCACTGATTTCGACTGCTGCAGCACAGTTTCCAGTTTGTCCTGCGGGGCGGTGACAGAGAGACGGGTGTACAGGAGGACAGGGCTGCATGTTGTTCATTCTGCGTGCAAATTATTAATTTATGTGCAAGAAGGCCATGGAACGGCACGACAATAAAACAATAATAAACAGCATATACAGTAATCTATCACTCCAGATTCACCACTATTAGACTGGCTGTTTTAGGCTGGGGTTCTGATAGATCCTATTAGACTGGCTGTTTTAGGCTGGGGTTCTGATAGATCCTATTAGACTGGCTGTTTTAGGCTGGGGTTCTGATAGATCCTATTAGACTGGCTATTTTAGGCTGGGGTTCTGATAGATCCTATTAGACTGGCTGTTTTAGGCTGGGGTTCTGATAGATCCTATTAGACTGGCTGTTTTAGGCTGGGGTTCTGATAGATCCTATTAGACTGGCTGTTTTAGGCTGGGGTTCTGATAGATCCTAGGATTGATCCGTTTACTTTCCTGACTTTATTTCAGTTGGACTAAGTGTAAAATATCTGGAGTTTGATCACAATATCTTTACCTTTTCTTTCTGGTGTAAGTCCCTCAGTTCTTCAATCCTTCCCTCCTTTCCACTGAGGTCTCTCTTCAGGGTCTAGAGATGAATGACAGTAGGATTCAGCGCGGCACACAAACGCTGTTTCTTCAGGTGGTATCGCAGTAATGTTAAAAAAGAAACATTGCCAACTGTTTCTCAAAAACATTATATCAATAAGGAGTATTTTCCTATAACATTTTGGAAAAATTAATTTCAGAATTCAAAGTAGGATGTTTAATTTCTCAAATAATAGCCTTCATCAGGGTAACTGAATACGAGCGCTTAAGTCTGACTCTAATCTCAGCAACTCCCAGCCTTTCTTACAGCTGAAACTACATGAAACCTCATAGAATCACGAGACATTCTAATATAAATAATGTAAAATCAGCTCTAAAATTATGCATTAAATATGGAGGTCAACCTACGTTAGTGGTCCCCATCCCTGTTCCTGGAGATCTACCGTCCTGTACATTTTAATTTCAACCCTAATTTGGCATACCTCATTCTACTAATTAACAGCTCGATGAGATCACCTGCTGTTGAATGAGGCGTGCTGTTAGGGTTGGAGTGAAAACCTACAGCACGGCAGATCTCCAGGAACAGATTTGGGGACCACTGATCTACATCAATCTGCGTGTAGACTTTCGTCCTGAACTGGCGTAATAATGTTATCATCACATTGTTATGTGGTGCATGTCTGTGGTGATGTGGTGCATGTCTGTGGTGATGTGGTGCATGTCTGTGGTGATGTGGCGCATGTCTGTGGTGATGTGGTGCATGTCTGTGGTGATGTGGTGCATGTCTGTGGTGATGTGGTGCTTGTCTGTGGTGATGTGGTGCTTGTCTGTGGTGATGTGGTGCTTGTCTGTGGTGATGTGGTGCATGTCTGTGGTGATGTGGTGCTTGTTTGTGGTGATGTGGTGCATGTCTGTGGTGATGTGGTGCTTGTTTGTGGTGATGTGGTGCATGTCTGTGGTGATGTGGTGCATGTCTGTGGTGATGTGGCGCATGTCTGTGGTGATGTGGTGCTTGTCTGTGGTGATGTGGTGCTTGTCTGTGGTGATGTGGTGCTTGTCTGTGGTGATGTGGTGCATGTCTGTGGTGATGTGGTGCTTGTTTGTGGTGATGTGGTGCTTGTCTGTGGTGATGTGGTGCATGTCTGTGGTGATGTGGTGCATGTCTGTGGTGATGTGGTGCTTGTTTGTGGTGATGTGGTGCATGTCTGTGGTGATGTGGTGCTTGTTTGTGGTGATGTGGTGCATGTCTGTGGTGATGTGGTGCATGTCTGTGGTGATGTGGTGCTTGTTTGTGGTGATGTGGTGCATGTCTGTGGTGATGTGGTGCTTGTTTGTGGTGATGTGGTGCATGTCTGTGGTGATGTGGCGCATGTCTGTGGTGATGTGGTGCATGTCTGTGGTGATGTGGTGCTTGTTTGTGGTGATGTGGTGCATGTCTGTGGTGATGTGGTGCATGTCTGTGGTGATGTGGCGCATGTCTGTGGTGATGTGGTGCATGTCTGTGGTGATGTGGTGCATGTCTGTGGTGCATGTCTGAGGTGATGTGGTGCATGTCTGTGGTGATGTGGTGCTTGTCTGTGGTGATGTGGTGCATGTCTGTGGTGATGTGGTGCATGTCTGTGGTGATACTTGCCAGGTTTTCTGTTTCTGTCAGAGTGAGTTTCTTCAGTAAGACGTACATGTGTCTGTCGGCCTCGAGTCGATCTGCCTGAGGAGGAACAGCGCAGAGTCAGGCAATATTATATTATTATTATTATATATAAAGCAGAGATCTGGGACAGCCTCTGCCATGTTGTCGCTTTACTGAAACAAACGCAGGGTTCTTGCCCTTCCCTCATGACGAAATTCCAAACCTTTCCAAGACTTTTTCCTGATCGTTTATTTATTTATTTATTTTTTACTTTCCAGACTTTTTATGTTCAGTTTTCTTGCTATTTGTAAAGGCGATTAACTGTATTCAATTCAATTTTATTTGCAACATGCTTTTCAGAAGTTAGTTGTGGTGAAGTGGACTGTGTACGTAACAATGGTTAAGCCAAATTTGAAGCACATTGACAAGTACACCAGTATATCTTGTGAGCTAACTAGCAGAAAAAACTCTTCTCAGCATTGACAACAGAACATCCATACCTTTTATGAAACATTTTATGAATTTCCATACTTTCCCATGTCTGGAAATGAATGCTTTTAAATTCCATACTTTTCCAGACCTGCGCAAGAACCCAGACAAACCTCTCGGTCCTGGAAGTCCTTCAGCTGCTGTCGGACGGCTCTGTTCATGCTTTTAAACGCCTCCAACTTCTCCAGCAGGAGCTGCTTCTGCCTGGACATCCGCCTTTCATCCGAGTTTAATCTTGAATCCTGATGAACAGACAACGTTCTCGATTTAAATAATTCCCCAGCACAACCCAACCCCATTCATTAATCAGAAAATGACAAATTAAAGAAATCTAAATTCCCAAAAGCACCAGTGACAGCAGTATCACAGCATCATTGCTGTAAAAACTGGAATGAGGAAAAGTGCTGTTTCTAGTTACTTATTTCACTTGTACTTTAGCATGTACTTTTAGTGATCTACTTTAGCAATCTAATTTATCATGTATTTTTGGTGATCTACGTTAGCATGTATTTTTAGTGATTTAGGTTAGCATGTATTTTTGGTGATCTACGTTAGCGTGTATTTTTGGTGATCTACGTTAGCGTGTATTTTTGGTGATCTACGTTAGCGTGTATTTTTAGTGATCTATGTTAGCGTGTATTTTTGGTGATCTACGTTAGCGTGTATTTTTGGTGATCTACGTTAGCGTGTATTTTTGGTGATCTACGTTAGCGTGTATTTTTGGTGATCTACGTTACCGTGTATTTTTGGTGATCTACATTAGCGTGTATTTTTGGTGATCTACGTTAGCGTGTATTTTTGGTGATCTACGTTAGCGTGTATTTTTGGTGATCTACGTTAGCGTGTATTTTTGGTGATCTACGTTAGCGTGTATTTTTAGTGATCTATGTTAGCATGTATTTTTGGTGATCTACGTTAGCGTGTATTTTTGGTGATCTACGTTAGCGTGTATTTTTGGTGATCTACGTTAGCGTGTATTTTTGGTGATCTACGTTAGCGTGTATTTTTGGTGATCTACGTTAGCGTGTATTTTTGGTGATCTACGTTAGCGTGTATTTTTGGTGATCTACGTTAGCGTGTATTTTTGGTGATCTACGTTAGCGTGTATTTTTGGTGATCTACGTTACCGTGTATTTTTGGTGATCTACGTTACCGTGTATTTTTGGTGATCTACATTAGCGTGTATTTTTGGTGATCTACGTTAGCGTGTATTTTTGGTGATCTACATTAGCGTGTATTTTTGGTGATCTACGTTAGCACGTATTTTCGGACATAAAATTAGTATTTTTACTTACAGCCGAATCGTCTCCCAGGACCTCTTTAAAGGAAACGAGCTGGATGGCGGCGGAGTTCGCGGCTTTTTCAGCATCATGCAGGGCCAGCAGCAGAAGCTGGTTGCTGTCAGGGGTCAGTTCTTCATGTTCGGACCTGAACAGAACCAACCAGAGAAACAACATGTACCCTGCAGCTACACCATCCTGTACCCTGCAGCTACACCACCATGTACCCTGCAGCTACACCACCCTGTACCCTGCAGCTACACCACCCTGTACCCTGCAGCTACACCACCATGTACCGTGCAGCTACACCACCATGTACCCAGCAGCTACACCACCATGTACCCTGCAGCTACACCACCCTGTACCCAGCAGCTACACCACCATGTACCCAGCAGCTACACCATCCTGTACCCTGCAGCTACACCACCCTGTACCCTGCAGCTACACCACCCTGTACCCAGCAGCTACACCATCCTGTACCCTGCAGCTACACCACCATGTACCCTGCAGCTACACCACCCTGTACCCTGCAGCTACACCACCATGTACCATTCAGCTACACCACCATGTACCCAGCAGCTACACCACCATGTACCCAGCAGATACACCACCATGTACCCAGCAGCTACACCACCATGTACCCAGCAGCTACACCACCATGTACCCTGCAGCTACACCACCATGTACCCTGCACCTACACCACCATGTACCCTGCAGCTACACCACCATGTACCCTGCACCTACACCACCCTGTACCCTGCAGCTACACCACCATGTACCCTGCAGCTACACCACCATGTACCGTGCAGCTACACCACCATGTACCCTGCAGCTACACCACCATGTACCCTGCAGCTACACCACCATGTACCATTCAGCTACACCACCATGTACCCAGCAGCTACACCACCATGTACCCTGCAGCTACACCACCCTGTACCCTGCAGCTACACCACCATGTACCCTGCAGCTACACCACCCTGTACCCTGCAGCTACACCACCCTGTACCCAGCAGCTACACCACCATGTACCCTGCAGCTACACCACCCTGTACCCTGCAGCTACACCACCATGTACCCTGCAGCTACACCACCATGTACCCTGCAGCTACACCACCCTGTACCCTGCAGCTACACCACCCTGTACCCTGCAGCTACACCACCATGTACCCTGCAGCTACACCATCCTGTACCCTGCAGCTACACCACCATGTACCCTGCAGCTACACCACCATGTACCCTGCAGCTACACCATCCTGTACCCTGCAGCTACACCACCATGTACCCTGCAGCTACACCACCCTGTACCCAGCAGCTACACCACCATGTACCCTGCAGCTACACCACCATGTACCCTGCAGCTACACCACCCTGTACCCTGCAGCTACACCACCCTGTACCCTGCAGCTACACCACCATGTACCCTGCAGCTACACCACCATGTACCCTGCAGCTACACCATCCTGTACCCTGCAGCTACACCACCATGTACCCTGCAGCTACACCACCATGTACCCTGCAGCTACACCATCCTGTACCCTGCAGCTACACCACCATGTACCCTGCAGCTACACCACCCTGTACCCAGCAGCTACACCACCATGTACCCTGCAGCTACACCACCCTGTACCCTGCAGCTACACCACCATGTACCCTGCAGCTACACCATCCTGTACCCTGCAGCTACACCACCATGTACCCTGCAGCTACACCACCCTGTACCCAGCAGCTACACCACCATGTACCCTGCAGCTACACCACCCTGTACCCTGCAGCTACACCACCATGTACCCTGCAGCTACACCACCATGTACCCTGCAGCTACACCACCCTGTACCCAGCAGCTACACCACCATGTACCCAGCAGCTACACCACCCTGTACCCTGCAGCTACACCACCATGTACCCTGCAGCTACACCATCCTGTACCCTGCAGCTACACCACCATGTACCCTGCAGCTACACCACCCTGTACCCTGCAGCTACACCACCATGTACCCTGCAGCTACACCACCATGTACCCTGCAGCTACACCACCCTGTACCCAGCAGATACACCACCATGTACCCAGCAGCTACACCACCATGTACCCAGCAGCTACACCACCCTGTACCCTGCAGCTACACCACCATGTACCCTGCAGCTACACCACCATGTACCCTGCAGCTACACCACCATGTACCATGCAGCTACACCACCATGTACCCAGCAGCTACACCACCCTGTACCCTGCAGCTACACCACCATGTACCCTGCAGCTACACCACCATGTACCCAGCAGCTACACCACCCTGTACCCTGCAGCTACACCACCATGTACCCTGCAGCTACACCACCCTGTACCCTGCAGCTACACCACCCTGTACCCTGCAGCTACACCACCATGTACCCTGCAGCTACACCACCATGTACCCTGCAGCTACACCACCATGTACCCTGCAGCTACACCACCCTGTACCCAGCAGATACACCACCATGTACCCAGCAGCTACACCACCATGTACCCAGCAGCTACACCACCCTGTACCCTGCAGCTACACCACCATGTACCCTGCAGCTACACCACCATGTACCCTGCAGCTACACCACCATGTACCCAGCAGCTACACCACCCTGTACCCTGCAGCTACACCACCATGTACCCTGCAGCTACACCACCATGTACCCTGCAGCTACACCACCATGTACCCTGCAGCTACACCACCCTGTACCCAGCAGATACACCACCATGTACCCAGCAGCTACACCACCATGTACCCAGCAGCTACACCACCCTGTACCCTGCAGCTACACCACCATGTACCCTGCAGCTACACCACCATGTACCCTGCAGCTACACCACCATGTACCATGCAGCTACACCACCATGTACCCAGCAGCTACACCACCCTGTACCCTGCAGCTACACCACCATGTACCCTGCAGCTACACCACCATGTACCCTGCAGCTACACCACCATGTACCCAGCAGCTACACCACCCTGTACCCTGCAGCTACACCACCATGTACCCAGCAGCTACACCACCCTGTACCCTGCAGCTACACCACCATGTACCCTGCAGCTACACCACCATGTACCCTGCAGCTACACCACCATGTACCCTGCAGCTACACCACCATGTACCCAGCAGCTACACCACCCTGTACCCTGCAGCTACACCACCATGTACCCAGCAGCTACACCACCCTGTACCCTGCAGCTACACCACCATGTACCCAGCAGCTACACCACCCTGTACCCTGCAGGTACACCACCATGTACCCTGCAGCTACACCACCATGTACCCTGCAGCTACACCACCATGTACCCTGCAGCTACACCACCATGTACCCAGCAGCTACACCACCCTGTACCCTGCAGCTACACCACCATGTACCCAGCAGCTACACCACCCTGTACCCTGCAGCTACACCACCCTGTACCCTGCAGCTACACCACCATGTACCCTGCAGCTATACCAGCATGTACTCTGCTCCTGCCGAATGGCTGAAGCTAAGCAGGGCAGGTTAGTACTTGCATGGATGGGAGACCTCCTGGGAAAACTAAGTTTAAGTACCTTTAATAATTTACTCTTCCAATAATTTCCATGAGCGTATTTTTAACGGATTTTCCTGGATCACGGGAACGTGACTGACCTCTCACGCTCCGACTGCACGCAGTAAGTCTCGTCTGCTCCGCCCTGATGGCTCAAACCCTGCTCCAGCTCTTCCGCCAACATCCTGGACCCCGCCAGTGCATCCGACGAAGACGCCTCAAAGGAAATTGTCCTCTCTCTCTCTGCGGACTGCACAGGTAGGACAGGTGTGACATCACACTCTTCAATCCCACAGTGCCTCTGGAGAATCACCTTATGTTCCAATATTAAAGTTATCTAATTCATGAGGTTATGCCCTTGTGAGCACTGATAAGAAGCTTTTAAACTCAAGGCTGAAGCTAACATTCCTGAATCACATGTATCACGGACCTAAGAGCACATTACTAATATGTACAAAAATGTTTATTCAATTTAATTTACCTTACTGCTGCGTCCATTCCTCTTGTGGCCGAGTTCAGCAAGTGCAGCCTTTCGGCCGAAGTCACAGTCACTGGACCTGATGACCGGGCAGATCTGATCCGCTTGTTTGGGTGTTATCTTTGATTTGGGCAAGACCCTCTGTGGAAGACACAAATTAACTGCAGTGAAAAATATGCGCAAGATGGAGGGAACTGCAATAAAACAGGACACAAACGTGTTCAAACGAATGCTTTATACCATATAATACACTGCCCGGCCAAAAAAAAAGTTGCACTCTAATATTTCGTTGGACCGCCTTTAGCTTTGATTACGGCACGCATTTGTTGTGGCATTGTTTCGACAACCTTATGCAATGTCACAACATTTATTTACATCCAGAGTTGCATTAATTTTTGGCTGAGATCTTGTATTGACGACGGGAGAGTCAAACCACTCCGTAAAGTGTTCTCCAGCACATCCCAAAGACTTTCAATGGGGTTAAGGTCAGGAATCTGGTGGCTAATTCACATGTGAAAATGATTCCTCATGCTCCTTGAACCACTCTTTCACAATTTGAGCCCGATGAATCTTGGCATTGTCGTCCTGGAAAATGCCCATTGATGGGATAACCTGGTCATTCAGTACATTCAGGTACTTAGCTGACTTCATTTTATTGCTGCATAATGTTGCTGAGCCTAGACCTGACCAACTGAAGCAACCCCAGATCATAACACTGCCTCCATAGGCTTGTACAGTGGGCACTATGCATGACGGGTGCAATGGCAACTTTTTTTTGACCGGGCAGTGTACATAACTTTGTTCAAACTTTATAAAATTAAAGAATGTTTTTGTTGCTCTATTCGCTACAGACCTCGCTGCTGTGGGACTTGTGAACGACCTTCTTCCCTTTTCTCCTCCTGTACGTCCTGCTGCCAGGATCGGAGGCGGGGTCCTTGGGTAACACCGGGATCTGTCTGGGAAAACAACCAGGCTTCTATAATTTATTACACATTACTTTCCCAAACACCTCGTAAACTGGTGAGCTGTGATATTTTAGATACAGACAACCATGCAGACCAGAGATCTTACCTCTGCAGAAGAGGGCAAAGACTGGCTTCTCTGCACGTGCACATGAACCGGGGTACTGTCCTCTACGTGCACGTGCACAGGGGATGATGACCGAGCCTTCATGCTTTAAAAAAAAATATCGGCATATTACGCAAATTTATTTTCGAACAGTAAAGTTAAGCCATTGCACAAATGCACAGGCTGATTGAATGATGGTTCGACCTTCGATACAGCCTACATAGTATGGAGTTCCCCTGCGGTTTACGGACTGACTAGGCTAGCCAGCGAACTGCACATCCTAAACGTAAGTTTAATTGGCACATATACACTTGCTTATTAGCCAAGTTAGCTGGACAGCAAAGGCTACATCAAAACTCAATTACCAGCTGTTACTAACTAGCTGGCTACAACGAATTAACAGATTATCTATCAAGCAGTTAGTAAATCAAGTAATTGTTTCATATTCGGGATGTACGTTATTGTGGAAGCTTGATCGTTAGTTTGCAAGCTTGCAGCGTTTTAAAAGCATTATCAATAGGATACGTTGAAGTGCACGTCGTAAGGAAGGTGGTCTAGTTAACTAACGTAATTAACGTTGGCAGATGGCTAAACTAACGTATACAATTCACAAAACTTGTCAACCAGCTAACTAATCCTAGGTTACCTCATTTATGGTTACACCGGTACCTAGCATTATACATAGGCTTAGTTTGACTAAAAATCCACTTCACTAAAACTGGTTTGATGCTAATCAAATAATAAATCCAGACTATTTTACCTGTTTGTAGCCAGCTCTAGTTTATTCACACTACGTCCATCTATCCAATCCGAAACAGGATACTTCAACAGCTGATACCAAAATAATTATTGTCATTAGTACCGAGATGTGTATATTTTTGCCTTTCCGTGCTCATCAGGGGAACATCCTAAAACCGGAACTCTTAATTTAAGACCAATTAACCACAAACCGGAACTATTGTATTTAAAAAGAATGAACGCCATATTACATAACCGTTCATGCGCATCGGAAAAGTGACGTAGAGAGCACCCATTCGTTGATTTTTAAACTCCTCCATTCGTTCCTTTTACTATGATTGGCTGTGGCAAACGACGCAAGAAACATAACTACTGTACACAAACTACGGTACTCGACTCTTGCGTGGTTGTTAGGTGTTTCTCGGTGTCCAAACACACACAACGTTAACTAAACAGATTTAATAATTACAAATGAAACGGTTTAAAGCGTTACCATCACGACACATTTGTTAGAAACAGCAACATAGTTGTATTGTTATCCTTTATAATGATGTCAGTCTATTCTAATACCGCTTTTCTCAAACAATCAGTAAGAATTATATTCAATTAAAAATGTGAAATTGAAATTAAATTCTTAACACTTGTTTTTGGGGATAGTTCACTGTTTTAATTTTAAAAAATGTATTTCAAGTGTATTTTTCTGTTAGACCACCGACCCCTGAATGGTCTGATTCCCACATTATGAAGTTGGCAGGTCCATAGAAACTTCTGTAGGCATCTAAAAACTGTCTGGGCCAGCCAAGAACGTACAGTAAGACTGAAATAATACCAAAAACTTCAGAGAGCGAACCATGTAAGGACATGTTGCAGTAAATAATTCATAAACTACACTGCATCTTAAAAAGCATTTTAATCTTATATTCAGATCTTATTTCTGTTACTTTTTTGCTAAAGACGACAAAAAGATTGACAATGGGGTGAGCTAGTTTTACTAATTTCAAGATTTGCCAGTGGGGTACGAATTTCACTTGTCCAGCTAAAAGTAACTTAAAACAAGCTAATTCTTTCCACTTTACAGAAATAAATAAGGTTTTAAGTCTCATTTCATTTCAGTTTAAATGTATTTTTCTGATTGTGAAAAGAATTTCTTTGCTGCTACATTCAAAAATAAAATTTTGCCACATGATTATAGCACAAATTTACAACTGAAGGTAAAGATATTTTTCTGGACATATTTTAGTAATTAAATCCCCCCCAAAATCTAGCTTTGCCAATACTGTTGCCATGGTGGCAGATTCAGTATTCAGCTGTGGTCACATGTCTATCACAAGCTATTCCATGTCTGGTGACTTGTGTGATTGGCTCTTAAAGTTACCTTCCCTAAAGATAATCAGCTGCTATGAATAGATATGGCCAACAGTTAAATTATCAGTAGCGGGGATTTTGAAGCTGGAATGCAGTCACGTGGCCAGTCAACATGTGGATGATTTCAAACCCTCTCTCTGGGCAGCCAAGCCAGGCCATGATGTAGCTCCCTATAAATTCACTGGCCATGACCTGGGACCTCACACAAGACTGTGGCACCCGCAGGGTTAGCTGCAGAAAAAAGATTGTCTATATATATACATTCTAGTAAAAGTTGGACATGGAATCAGTGGTCCTTGAAGATCTGATTTGTGTCATCTGTCTTTACCGGGCATAACTACTGCGAAGAATGCATCGCCAAGGTTACCTGCGAAAGCCACAGGGAGGCCTGTTTCAGCTGCCCTCTGTGCCTCGCCCCGTGCGAAGCGAGGACTCACCTCCGCAGGAACGCGCTCCTGTGCGGCATCGTCCACAAGTTCCAGTGCAAGCCAGCGAGCCGCGCGGACTGCACCGTCCTTAAAGGGGAGCTCCGTCAGCTCCGTCAGCCCGCGGTGAAGACCTGCCTGGACTGCAGGGAGTCCTTCTGCACCTGGAGAATCGATCCTTCAGCCGACGTGCTGCTCTGTGGGTGGCCTCTGTAAGCACCACTCTACTGCCGCACAGACTCCACCCCTCTGTGTGCGTTCGGCGTGCTGACCAATAGGGACAAGCGCCACGCCGGACATGATGTGGTCAGCCCAGGGGTGGGCAATTCCAGTCCTGGAGGGCCGGTGTGTATGCAGGTTTTTGTTCCCACCAATTACCCCAGCTAAATGAGCTAATTGGTAACTGGTAGATTAGATCACATTAAAATGTTTCATGTAGGGACACAAGAAGTCTTCGGCTGTCATTCATGCGCTTATTAAGAATTGTAGCTAAAATGTCAGATGCCGTAAATATTAGGGCTAATTAGGTAATTAAGGCCAGACGTTGGCATGAAAACCAGAAACGGATACGGCCCTCGTTGCCCACCTCTGGGTCAGCCTGTCTGAGGCCGTGAATGCTGTTAAGGTAAGACCATGGCTGTGACTGAATACAATCCCTTCACCCCTTTGAGGGCGCATTTTGGTGATTGTTTGAGTCAACTTTGTAAAAAAGTTTATGAGTGGGCTACTTTTTCTCACAAATGGGGGCACTTAAAATCCCAGGATGAACCCCTTATTTCCAGGGTTTTGTTGAGGGGATTCAGGAGCACACTCATCTGCAGAACTGTGCACTCATCCGACAATTTCAGTAAGTAACCCGGAAGTAAAAACTACAACTTGTAGTACAAGAGCGGGACATATTACAAACTACTTCCTCACTAGTTTGGAAAAAGAGTTTTGCGGGATTTCTTGCAAAGTGAGGGGAGAGGGTACATAGTAAACAGGGGCCAGGGAGCAGGGGCCAGGGAGCAGGGGCCGGTCAGGGCCCATGTGATTGGCCCTACGTTGTGAAACACCTGCATTTTGTGTATATTTATCTAATTGCCCTGTGATCAAGTGTCAATGCTAATTACGGCATTCAGACTAAATTCATGTTTTAATATAAGAGTTAAGGTACATCCATCTATCCATTATCTAACCCACTTACTCCTGGTCAGGGTCCATCCATCCATTATCTAACCCACTTACTCCTGGTCAGGGTCCATCCATCCATTATCTAACCCACTTACTCCTGGTCAGGGTCCATCCATCCATTATCTAACCCACTTACTCCTGGTCAGGGTTGCGGGGGGGCTGGAGCCTATCCCAGCATGCATTGGGTGAGAGATAAGGTACATGTAGTCCTATTCACTCAAGTGAGGATTGTGAAAGGTTTGTGTTGTCATTTTTTAAATATTGTATACCTACGGTAAGGTTCACTCTGCAGGAGGGCTGCCAGAGACAGCCGTGCCGAAATCAAAGATAATCTGCAGAAACTGGAAGAGATTGCATTTATTACAAAGGTAAGAATCTCCTGATAAATAACATGAATGACGTATGAGACAATAATATCATGAAGAGCATAATGCGATATACATTTTATTTGAAATTTTATTTTATTTATTTTAACAGATTTCAGTCGAATACTAGTTTACACTACAAAAAGGACTTGATCTCATAATTTGACCAAGAGGAATGACTTTTACAAACGAGATTGTCGCTGCATTTGAACCCCAACCTCTCCCGTCCTCCACAGGATAGTCTTTCTAATCTACAGCAAGGCTACGTGGGATTTATGGACAGAATCAAGCTGTTTCTCCAGGTGGAAGAGAAGGCGTGGCAGAAGAGGTTCTCCGTTGCCATGGTAATGGAAAGCAGGAAGTTAAAGGACCGAATAGGGAAGATGAAGGAAGTTGAACACAGACTACAGGAAATGGAGAGAACTCTACAGGAAGCGCAGGCCATCCAGGACCCTCTCACACTCTTACAGGTACACTGCCTGCCATCCTTTCCTCAGTTTTATAATGTATCTTTCCTGTTTCATGTTTCATTTGTCTGAAACACTGCCTAATTCAGTGCTCTTCATCTAATAGCTTTTGGAAAATGTAGACCGGTGAGTTCTTACTTTTGGGAATCTTAGCATGTAGGTGTGAACACTGTTGTGTGTGCAATCTCAGCAAGTTTGAGCACCGTATGTGTGTGTGATTCTCTCCGCAGATATGATCACGGTGTGTTGTGTGTGCGTGTTGTGTGTGTGGTGTGTGTGGTGTGTTGTTTGTGTGTGTGTGTGTGTGTGTGTGTGGGAGTGTGTGTGCGTGCGTGCGTGCGGTGTGTGTGTGTGTGTGTGTGTGTGTGTGTGTGTGTGTGTGTGTGTTTTTGTAGCTGTGATCTGTTCCAGAAGGAGGTTCTCAGTGCTGGCCGGGAAACACAGCAGTTCCGCGCTCTGCACCAGAGTCGGGCGTTCTCCTGCAGGGTTTCATAGGCCTGTTTCTGGACCTGCCGCTTCACATCGCCCCTCTTCCCCCTCTTCTGCCTCGCCACCGAGGAAGAACACCCTCCCAAGATCAGGGTCCTAAACCCAGCCTCGAACCCGCAGCCGTTGTGAGAAACGCACTATATTCCACAGACACTGTAAAACGCACACTGCATTCCACAGACACTGTAAAACACACACTGCATTTCACAGACACTGTAAAACACACACTGCATTTCAGACACTGTAAAACACACACTGCATTCCACAGACACTGTAAAACACACACTGCATTCCACAGACACTGTAAAACACACACTGCATTCCACAGACACGGTAAAACACACACTGCATTCCACAGACACTGTAAAACACACACTGCATTCCGCAGACACTGTAAAACACACACTGCATTTCACAGACACTGTAAAACACACACTGCATTTCACAGACACTGTAAAACACACACTGCATTTCACAGACACTGTAAAACACACACTGCATTCCACAGACACTGTAAAACACACACTGCATTTCACAGACACTGTAAACACACACTGCATTTCACAGACACTGTAAAACACACACTGCATTTCACAGACACTGTAAAACACACACTGCATTCCACAGACACTGTAAAACACACACTGCATTCCACAGACACTGTAAAACACACACTGCATTTCACAGACACTGTAAAACACACACTGCATTTCACAGACACTGTAAAACACACTGCATTTCACAGACACTGTAAAACACACACTGCATTTCACAGACACTGTAAAACACACACTGCATTCCACAGACACTGTAAAACACACAATGCATTCCACAGACACTGTAAAACACACACGCATTTCACAGACACTGTAAAACGCACACTGCATTCCACAGACACTGTAAAACACACACTGCATTCCACAGACACTGTAAAACACACACTGCATTCCACAGACACTGTAAAACACACACTGCATTCCACAGACACTGTAAAACACACTGCATTCCACAGACACTGTAAAACACACACTGCATTCCACAGACACGGTGAAACCAAGCCCAACAGTTTTTTGTAGGAATATTATTTTAATAAATCCTCCAAATATCACATAGTCTATAAAGCTGTAGATCCAATCATTTCCAATGCATTTTTTCTTCTTAGAAAGTACAGTACAATCATAGTAAATCTCTTTTGTTTCTCTTCGGCTAATGTTATTTACAACTGCACCCCAGTTATATAATATCCCCAGCATCAATTAAATCAGACTGCAGTCAGTATGCAACAGAGATGCAAAGATACCCCCACCCCCACAAATAAAAAAAGGAGGAAAGGTAAAGCAAGGCCCATAAGCACCTGTGTATCATGAGCAGGACAGGAGTTACACACCTTCCAGAACATTCTCTCACCTGCCGCTACGGTGGACCGTTTACACCAGTGCTCCCCAACCCCGTTCCTGGAGATCTACCATCCTGTAGGTTTACACCCCAACCCTAACAAAGCACACCTTCATTCAACAGCTAGAGATCTCACTGAGCCGCTCGTTAGTAAAATCAAGTGGGCCAAAATAGGGTTGAAATGAAAAAGTAGAGAACGGTGAGATTCTGCAGTGTTTTATAATGAGGTTCTAATCCAGCACTTTGACCTGTAAATGTCTCATAGCTCAACGACTAATAATGTTTGTTTAAAACCTCCCCTTCTTAGCAGTAAACCACAATGTGGAGCTGATGCTAAAATTTTAAGTTTTTATTTTATTTTTTAAATAAGTCCTATATTTTGGACATACACTCTGGTTTTTATGATTCGGTTATGAATGTGCATGAATACTGTTATTGCTCAGAGGAAGGTACATCTCTGTACTGTCTGGAATTCAGATATGCATCAGTCAAATGAAAATGAAAGATTCTCTGATTTTAACACTAGTTTTGTTCATCTGAACACTGGTAAATAAGCCAAACACACAGCATGTCTGCCTTCCATGTATGAACAGTGATCTGCAATGGCTCCTACATCATTTCACATAAAGATTTTCAGGAGCTACGGAAGTCTGTTATCAGTGCACCACACACCCCTACAATTACAGACCACACACCCCTACAATTACAGACCACACACCCCTACAATTACAGACCACACACCCCTACAATTACAGACCACACAACCCTACACTTACAGACCACACAACCCTACACGTACAGACCACACAACCCTACAATTACAGACCACACACCCCCTACAATTACAGACCACACAACCCTACATTTACAGACCACACAACCCTACATTTACAGACCACACAACCCTACACTTACAGACCAGTGTGTGTGCACCAGTACACACACACACACACACACACACACACAGTAGAGGTCTCTGACAGTACTATGATGCATAGTTCTAAGCACTAGAGGTCAGATAGTTTTGATGTTCACTGGGACCATGTACAGGCTGTACAGAAGCAGGCAAACACAACCAGATCACACAGCACAGACTGGGGCTGTTACTATGGATACGCCATGACAACTAGATCACACCACAGACTGGGGCTGTTTTATACTGAAATAACACCACCGCACCGCCCGTATGATTCCCACATCTGCACTAACAAGGAAGGCGGTCTCCAAAGCTCGACCCCACTGGCTTTAGACGCTGAAAACAGAAACGGGATGTGCTGAATCTTAACACTGCTAAATAAAATGTGTAGAGCAGCAGAGGGCTCTGCTTGTACGCAGTGAGAGGAGTGTACAGCTTTAACCATGAGCAACCATGAGCAACCATGAGCAGCCATGAGTAACCATGAGCAGCCATGAGTAACCATGAGCAGCCATGAGCAACCATGAGCAGCCATGAGCAGCCATGAGCAGCCATGAGTAACCATGAGCAGCCATGAGCAACCATGAGCAGCCATGAGCAGCCATGAGCAACCATGAGCAGCCATGAGTAACCATGAGCAGCCATGAGCAACCATGAGCAGCCATGAGCAGCCATGAGCAGCCATGAGTAACCATGAGCAGCCATGAGCAGCAGCAGCAGCAGGGCCGTCAGGCTCAGTCACACAAAGCTCCGGAATCACAGAGTTTAGAATGACACAAAGTTCTGGAATCGCACAAAGTTCTGGAATCACGCAAAGTTCCGGAATCAGGCAAAGGAACGTAGGCTGGAATGCACAGCCTGACGCCAGCTGTTTGACGCTCACATTCAGGTACACAGGTGTGTGCAAAGAATGTCTCTGGACTGCCAGAGAAGAGGGCGGGGAGATGATATGGGATAAAACCACGGAGCCAGACGACACTGGAAGGACATGCAACAACCGCACACCAGTAATCTTACAGCTAAGCCATGGACCTGCCATTGAGATGTGGATGACTCTAAAGAGCTGGGGACATTCAGCAATGCGGCAGGGGGGGTACCATCCAGCACTACTGGAGGGCTAAACTCAAGCTGATTGTCAAGGAATGTCATTATTTTAAAAAAAAAAAAAATTTTCATAAACAGTTCAAAAATGGAGAATCTAAGTTTAAAGAGAAAGTTTAAGTAATCAGTGTCCCCAAACCTGAAAATGCAATTAATAAACATCGGGAATATACTTTATCAGATTTAAAAAAATAAAATTAAAATAAAGCGAAATCATAAACCTTTAAGAGTGTGATACCCAGCACAGGAAGCCACTTTGGCAGCAGGTCACACAGGTAAAGGAATAAGACAGGTGTGCGTTAGACGCCCGGGGGAAGTGTACAACAACACTAAATTTTCATCCGTCACAAATCTACTGACTTTCTAACTTACAATCAACAGTGAGGCACCGCCCAATCAGAAGAGTCTGCACAGTGAGGCACCGCCCAATCAGAAGAGTCTGCACAGTGAGGCACCGCCCAATCAGAAGAGTCTGCACCTGGCCTGGGGGGGCAAACCTACCCAATGGCACACTGGCTTTTGCCCCACCCCCTGCCGAATCCACCCAATCATCTTCCTCCATTCTGAATTTCCCTGACGTTTCTCAGAGCCGAAGCTTCCTCCGAAGAAACATTTTATTGCAGTGCATTGTGGGAAAAGCTCAGGCGTATTTTAGAAAAAAATTTTTTTTTTAAAAAGACAAGTAAAAATTTGTGTGGCGCTGAGCAGCCCAGGTGTCAACAGCTGGAATTTACAGCAAAGCATTCTGGGAGTGGAGCGGGACAGACCTAGCAGGGGAGAGAGAGGGAGGGAGAGGGAGGGAGGGGGAGGGAGAGAGAGGGAGAGGGAGGGAGAGAGAGGGAGGGAGGGAGAGGAGAGAGAGAGGAGAGGGAGGGAGGGAGAGAGAGGAGAGGGAGAGGGAGGGAGAGAGGAGGGAGGAGAGGGAGGGAGAGGAGGGAGGGAGAGAGAGGAGAGGGAGGGAGAGGGAGAGGAGAGAGAGGAGAGGGAGGAGGGAGAGGGAGAGGGAGAGGGAGAGGGAGGGAGGGAGAGGGAGGGAGGGAGAGGGAGGAGAGAGAGGGGAGAGGGAGAGGGAGGGAGGAGGAGAGAGGGAGAGGGAGGGAGAGGAGAGGAGAGGGAGAGGGAGAGGGAGGAGAGAGGGAGGGAGAGGGAGGAGAGAGGGAGAGGGGAGAGGAGGAGAGAGGGAGGAGAGGGAGGAGAGGAGGGAGAGGAGAGGGAGAGGAGAGGGAGGGAGAGGGAGAGGGAGGGAGAGCGGAGGGAGAGGAGAGGGAGAGAGGGGAGGACTGGAGTCCAGTTGTGTCCAGCCTGTGGGCGGGGCCAACCGGGCAGGGCAGACAGTAAGGCTTTGTCCCCTCATAGGAGGACACAGCGGAAGAAGCTGCTCTTTTTCGGCTGCTCCATGATCTTCACCCCCTGGCTGCTCCCCTGGGGGCTGCT
>JAINUF010000025.1:1054312-1061812 GCA_029718625.1 Synaphobranchus kaupii
TTTTATGGCATATGCATGATAAAAATGTTTCTTTTCTTACTTGTCTATGAAGCAAAACACTCTTACGAGATCCTCTGTAATATTTAATTTAGTCCAGTTTGCTATATTATGGGTGGAATATTTTTTAAAAGGTTTATTCTATTTTGAGGCTCTTCTGAAGTTTTTTTTTAATAAATTTTTTTGTGAATATAATGTGAATTAATTTATCATGCCAATCGTTTCTCTATCAATTAAAATGGGTCACAGTTTTATTTTTTACTTGTGCTGCTACCACGATATAGCAGAACATTGAGCTGATTCATAAAGGCAGCAGCATTTCTGTATCTTGCAAAATGGTGTACAGTATATATACAAATCGGGGTGAAGGTTGTATTTACCAAATAAAGGAAGCATCCAAATGATTACAGTAACCGTGTGAACTTATGGGTGGCTTATTCTTCACCGGTAAAAGAAAATGAGCAGGTAAATTGGATTACTTCCCATGAACACAAAATGCAAAGGTGTTTACACTAGGTTATGACAATCAAATAATGAAAAAGCTCAAAAGAAAACAAAATGATCCACTAAAAGGGTAAATTATTAGTAGGGGGGGTTAAACACACATCAGAATTTCCATGCCAGGCTAGGATAACACTCTTGTCCATTAGAAAAGGCTACGGTACACATAACTGCCTCCGATAGGAAATCTAAATGAGTGTTCTATTGCAATATAATTGCAAATTAAAACTGAGTGTTCCAATATCATAATGGCTCCACGTGAAAAAAACAAAACTTTTTTCTGCACTGGTAATCCTGAGCGAAGCAATTTAAAATAAGAAATGTTCTATAATTAATTATACATTTCAGTCTGGCACACACGTATATATTTTCACATTTATTCATGAAATGGCCTTAATTCATCCACAGAGGAGCATGTGCTGTTTTTTATTGTAGTTTATTTTTTCTTTTATTTTCTTTATTTTACTTGTCACTTTAATGAAATGCGCTGTATCCTATACTCAGTCCCTGTGGACCTCTGTGGATACTGTTTGTGCTTGACCCAAAATAACCCTTTTTCAGCATCTAATGAGCCGCCGATTGAGTTTCAGGTTTGCAAAGTAGCTGTCATACGTGCAACCGATTGATTGACAGATACTGGAAAGTGTGGCCACGTTAGTCACTGAAACTTTATGTCTGGCTGTGATAAATGACAAAAACTAATGACAATAATGTCAAGCTCACACTACATGACTTTTGCCCCGATTCTGACGTCAAAGACTAACTCCTGACCAATTTTGCAGTCCTATGATAATCTTTAAGAAATTAAGAAAGATTTCTTGCAGAGTTCCGTCGGCTGGAATGGTCCTTTGATGTGAGGTGGTCAAAGACGCGATTATTTCTGTGGTGAACCAGTCTGGACCACGTCGAGAGAGCCCAGGATCATTTCAAATTGGTTTGATTTTGTCGGGAGTCTTGGCTGACCTGCAGTGACGCAACATTCTACTAGAATATCAACAGCCAATGAACGAGGGCACAACAAACGCAATGAAAAACAGTTTTAAATGATCCGTACTTCCGTAGCCTTGGCAACTGTGCATGGAAATTCGACCTCTTGATTTAGTCCTGTAGAAATCGTGTGTGTGATGTGCGACCTCCGAGTAATTCTCTGTCCTCCCTAAATTGCCTAGTGTGTGTTGTATTTTTTTTGTAGTTTTTTTAAAGACAGTTGTTAGATGTGAGTTGCTCTCCTTGGACGGGATTTTGTAAAGATTGTGTATAGTGTGAGCTTAGCTTAAGTCAGTTTGGGGTGTTTGGAGATGGCAGTTGGCAGCATTGAGATGTTTTGCCCTGTGGGTCTGTGGCCCTGTGGCTCTGTTTCTGTGCAGTAAAGGATGGTACTGTAACAGGCAGCTGGGGTTTGACACCAGGTCATGCCAGCTTGCTTTCAGCTCACCCTGTGTCGGGGGGGGGGGGGGGGGGGGGGGGGGGGGGGGGCATGGTAGGGGGCGCCAAATGGCCAAGACTCACAAGAAGACTTGGCATACATACATGGATCATCTGCATGTGGATCAACACTGGGCACTGATATATAGCACATATCCCTCAGGTTTAGCTTGCTGGGTTATAATCTAAGCAAGCACTGATATATAGCACATATCCCTCAGGTTCAGTACGCTGGGTTATACTCTAAGCACTGATATGTAACACATATCCCTCAGGTTCAGTACGCTGGGTTATACTCTAAGCACTGATATATAGCACATATCCCTCAGGTTCAGTACGCTGGGTTATACTCTAAGCACTGATATACAGCACATATCCCTCCGGTTAAGATTACTGGGTTATTCTCTAAGCACTGATATGTAACACATATCCTTCAGGTTCAGCTTACTGGATTATACTCTAAGCAATGATATATAGCACATATCCTTCAGGTTTAGCTTGCTGGGTTATAATCTAAGCAAGCACTGATATATAACACATATCCCTCAGGTTCAGTACGCTGGGTTATACTCTAAGAACTGATATATAGCACATATCCCTCAGGTTCAGTACGCTGGGTTATACTCTAAGCACTGATATATAGCACATATCCCTCAGGTTCAGTACGCTGGGTTATACTCTAAGCACTGATATATAGCACATATCCCTCAGGTTTAGCTTGCTGGGTTATAATCTAAGCACTGATATATAGCACATATCCCTCAGGTTCAGTACGCTGGGTTATACTCTAAGCACTGATATATAGCACATATCCCTCAGGTTCTGTATGCTGGGTTATACTCTAAGCACTGATATATAGCACATATCCCTCAGGTTCTGTACGCTGGGTTATACTCTAAGCACTGATATATAGCACATATCCCTCAGGTTCAGTACGCTGGGTTATACTCTAAGCACTGATATATAGCGCATATCCCTCAGGTTCAGTGCGCTGGGTTATACTCTAAGCACTGATATATAGCACATATCCTTCAGAAAAAGTATGTTATGCAGTAGAATTGTACATACCCTTGTCAACAGTCTGTTCAAACACAATTTGTTTTTATTGCAAAGTTGAGACGTCTCCAACCTGCTGTCCGTGTAGCATGAATACCCATCAGCATTTATATAAGGAGCTTAGTTTCACCACTGTTCTTGCCTGTTGCGTGTTCTGTACTGAAACGGCAGGCTTTAACTCATCTTTGATCATCGGCACACAGGATGAAACGAAAATGTGCGTTACGCTAGGCGCGTGCGTGTCAATCGCAGATCCAACACCCCTCCTAAAACCTGTGCATGCCAGATCCATTTGGAAACGCTGAAGAAAGCCATTACAGAAAGCTTTGATTTTATTCTTGATATGTGGATTAGTCTTGACATGCAGCACACATGTTTTTTAACGCTGGAGCTGGGTCCACACACTCCGGGGGAAATGGACATGTTCGCTGGAATAGCATGCAGCTGGAGAGATTGTTCAGCATGTAATTTATCAGCAGAAAGAGGAGGATGTCAGTGATGGTTAGAGAGCATTAAATCCTGTCTTTCATCTGCCGTGTGTGTGTGTGTGTGTGTGTGTGTGTGTGTGTGGGGATGTGAGAAAGTGAGAAAGTGTGTGCATGCACACACAGACACACACACACATGCACACATGTGCAAACAGACACACACAGACACACACGTGCACACACAAACACACACATGTGCACACAGACACACACACACACACATTTTATAAGAAATCAAATACCATTTCAGATCATATCATGACCTATGACATCCTTTCATATCACTGTGCATCATATCATATCATATGTTATCATAATCCTTATACTGGATTCCTGATCAGCCCAGTACAGGTAGGTAAATAAAGTTCAACAAACCCTGAATGCATGAAACATCCAATTTTTTTAATTCATTTTTTTAAACCAATAACAACAATTCCAAATTTAATCTAATCCAGTGTAAAGGTATTCACATTTCCAGATTTCTGATTTTGCCTTTAAAAATAACTGAAAAAATATCCTTCTATCTTTGCTTGCCCTTGCCCTTGCATGGTTGGTTAATTGAACGCTTGCTTAGGGGGCCTGGGGTTTACCATTAGCATTAGAGGGCCTGGGGTTTACCATTAGCATTCAGTGTCGAGTCTGGTGAACAGGCTGTTTGATGATCATGACTTCTGCTCTTGACAGCCACCGCCCTGCCTGGACCTTAGTTCATTATAGATGTCACTTCAAGTTGAATATTTAGCTGTCCTGGACCCTCTGTCTGTTGCAGCAGAGATGGTTGTGTATTTTATCACAGACAACTGATGTGCGTATAATATGTTAACCCCTTCTCCAGCACTACCTTTTTGGAACATGAGCCCGAAAATAAAATGGTTAGTGTTCTTGAACCCCCGTTGTCCACAGGCATAATCCTGGTCTCTTCTGGAAGGTAACCCTTGGGAGTTTGTTTGCCAAGAGTCAGAATTACTCTAAGTATGACTGAAACAAAGTAAGCTCAAACACAGTGGAAGTGTAATTTTTATTTTTCTCCCCAAAAATATTTATTTATTTATTTATTTAGCCAGGATAAGTATAACGACTTCATCATTATTCATGTTGTCTTTTGATTTCTGTGGAATATATAGAATTGATGGAGTCATCGTTTTGACTGAGCCTGCGTTGTGTCATGTTACAAAATAAGGAGCCGTTGTCGCTATAACATTGGGATCGTACAAGCCTGAATACGAGCTGGATCAGGCTGTTTTTGATTTTAATGTTTTCAGAAGACTGTTCAAATCTGTTTTGTCTTTTTATCTCTATCTCTATCTGTTTTGTTTACAATTTATGTCTACTCCTTCTTAGTGAGATCTCAAGACAACAGAGCCATAACTCCCAACACATCTTGTCCTCAAGAGTGTTATAAGAGCTCACCCTCACCTGATTTTAAGATTAGTGATCCCCAAGTACACTTTTATAAATGTACAGACTAAAAACCTTTTATGGTTTGCCCTGTAAATGTTTTCCATTGTAAAAGCAATGTGACATAAAAAATAAAAAAAACAGTTTGCAGAGTTAAACCTGCAGACACAGTGCCCCCTCCAGGACTGGAGTTAAACCGGCAGACACAGCGCCCCCTCCAGGACTGGAGTCAAACCTGCAGACACAACGCCCCTTCCAGGACTGGAATTAAACCTGCAGACACAGCGCCCCCTCCAGGACTGGAGTTAAACCAGCAGACACAGCGCCCTCTCCAGGACTGGAGTTAAACCTGCAGACACAGCGCCCCCTCCAGGACTGGAGTTAAACCTGCAGACGCAGCACCCCCTCCAGGACTGGAGTTAAACCTGCAGACACAGCGCCTCCTCCAGGACTGGAGTTAAACCTGCAGACACAGCACCTTCTCCAGGACTGGAGTTAAACCTGCAGATACAGCGGCCCTCCAGGACTGGAGTAAAACCTACAGACACAGCTCCCCCTACAGGACTGGAGTTAAACCTGCAGACACAGCGCCCCCTCCAGGACTGGAGTTAAACCTGCAGACACAGCGCCCCCTCCAGGACTGGAGTTAAACCTGCAGACGCTGTGGCCCTCCAGGACTGGAGTCAAACCTGCAGACACAGCGGCCCTCCAGGACTGGAGTAAAACCTGCAGACACAGCTCCCCCTCCAGGACTGGAGTTAAACCTGCAGACACAGCGGCCCTCCAGGACTGGAGTTAAACCTGCAGACAGTGTGGCTGTCCAGGACTGGAGTTAAACCTGCAGACAGTGTGGCCATCCAGTACTGGAGTTTGACACGACTGGTCTAAGGACAGATGTGTCTCAGAGGATATTTGGTTGTGCCTGGTAGTTTCCTCATGGTGTAAAGTATTGTACAGCTTCCTCCATGTTAAAGTATTTCAGAGGGAATTCAGGCGTTGCAGAACACACCTCAGATGGCCCAGGGTACGAGCCTGCTTCAGACGCATGATAAATCAGCTCTGTGTACTGAGTAATAAGAGCAGCCGTGTCAAACAGAATGTACCTCATCAGCATTATAAACTCAATCCCAGCGCGCTCACAAAGAGCTCCTGGAGGAGGTACTGAGTTAGCTCAGATCTGCCAAAGCCCTCGGGAGAGACGGGACAACTTGACTTTGTTAGTGAAAGTGGTTCATTACTTTACAACCCACTGCCCCCCCCCCCCCACACACACTCACACACACACACACACACACACACACCCTCCATCACATCCCGCACCACCCACTCCTCCCCCGCCATCCCCACGCTGATCTCAGAGCTTTCAACAGAGACTTAATAACTACAAGGAAACAAGATGGCCGACTTTTTGCAAACCGAACCAAAAAGAGCACACACACACACACACACACACACACACACACACACACACAGACACAGCACACAGACAAACACACACACGAACACACACACGGACACACACACAGTATACAGACACACACACATACAAACACACAGACACACACGCAGCAAACAGACGCACGCACCCACGCACGCACACACACACACACACAAAAGGGGTTTGGAAATTGTGTGATAAAAGCATTCAACATGTGTAGTCATTATACTGAATGTTGACATTATATTTTAGAATTTAATTAATTCCTTTAGGAAATATATAAATTCATATATTGGAATGTAATTATTTTTGCTTGATTGTTACAGAGCTAGCATTGTTCGAGCAGGACAGGTGGCAGGAAGTCATTAAGACTGGTGGTTTGATAAACATGGCACATTTGGGATGCTGGGCACTTTGTGGCTCTTCTGTCCCTGGTGCTTAATCTACTTTTAAATGAGATATTGAGCATTAAAGAGACGTTTGAAATGAGGTCTAATATTTCAACTTTCCAGAGTTCAAAACCATAAACCAAATTCGATATTTTCAATTGCACAGCGCACTGAATTCCCTCATGTGCACCATCCAAGCAATTATCATCATGCTGAGAATGTTTACAGTGAAGTTAAAACACATGCCTACAATAGTATAAGTCCAATTGGAAAGTTTGTGCTGTGTTTCCAGCAACACGGCTGAATTGCAACATCATATGTCTTATCATTGCTTTTTTTCCAAGTGCAATATTGAATATTTGTCATCTGATAAGCATGCCATTTGTCAGCAACGCTGTAATAATCTTAAATATCAATCATTTGAGAACACATACATTTCAGCAGAAGTTATTTCATAAATAAGGTTGAACATCAAAGAGCATAATATTTAATCCCACACAGCCTCTATGGGACAGGGACCTATTCTATGTGAATATTGAGAAGGAGTGTAGTAACTGTCTGATATTCCCCCGTGCGCTCTGGTTTTGTATTGACTGGCTCAAAGACTCCATCTGTGAGCTCCAGTTTGCTATTGGCTGGCTGAAAAGCTCCGTCTGTGAGCTCCAGTTTGCTATTGGCTGGCTCAAGGCTCCGTCTGTGAGCTCCAGTTTGCTATTGGCTGGCTCAAGGCTCCGTCTGTGAGCTCCTGTTTGCTATTGGCTGGCTCAAAGGCTCTGTCTGGCTGCTTGTGTTGAAGACTCCAGGAGAT
>JAINUF010000025.1:1066812-1084312 GCA_029718625.1 Synaphobranchus kaupii
GGAGAACACTGTCGCCATCAGTGCCGCGCTTGTCTGTGGGGATTTGTTTGTGTCTTTGTTTTACACAGATACCTTGTTTTCTTTGTGCTAAAGAGCATTTCTACATCCATTCTGATGATATAGTCCTCTTATTTTGCATCTGTTTACTGAATACATATAAATGTCCGCTTACATTTCATCTGTCTTCTCTTTCAACCTACAGACGAATCAGCATATTCTTAGAGTCATTAATAAAGATCTTACTTCATGCTAATGAATATACAATCTTCAGCTGATCCAGTGTTTCCTCTTAATTATTAAAAACATATTTTTATCCAGCTTTAAAAACCTGAATATAACTGAGCCAGGATAAAAAGGTGTGTAGGAGAAATCTATTTATAGACCTGTTCTGATTTAAATAATTTAAACTGAACTAGTGTCAAGTGTAATTGCCTTTATTGCAGAGGGGACAAATATTGCAAGTGTCAGCCCTGAATATACTTTGTGTGTGTGTGTGTGTGTGTGTGTGTGTGTGTGTGTGTGTGTGTGTGTGTGTGTGTGTGTGTGTGTGTGTGTGTGACAAGTTAAAATAATGCTCTCATTTGAACCACAGCTGTAATCGAAAAAAATGATTCTAAGGACATGTTTATAAAGTTCATAAAGTTAATGCACGTTTAAAACGATAATCTAAAAAACAATTCATAGGACAATTCATAAGATTCATAAGATATTTTGTTTCACTATTAATGGAGTTAAAATACAACGGTGGGAATGGGGAATTGCTAACGGAGTTGATATGTGATGTTGGTCAATTAAACGGGTAGTTTTTACCGATTGTTTAGGTGGAAAATACATGTTAGCAATACGCGTAAGCTTACTGAGCCACGACAAGCCATTTTAAGACTAACGTTATTAACGGCCCATGTGAACTGTGCATGTCTCGATAGCACAGCTAATGTTAAACTGTATATTCCTTTCTTTGTGTTTTTGGTGTTAATGCTAAAGTAATAACGTGCAGATGAGATATTCGTTATTTGCAATTGTTTGTGGTTTATTCGTAAATGCGAGTTTTCTACCAAATGTAGGCTACTATAGACAATAATACATAAATGCTAGCATTATTCTGTTTTTGTGTCTTTGGCGCTAATGCTCATTTACAGCAATGACTTGCACTTTATATGCTCGTTACTTGCATTTATTTTGCAGTTTTACTGCAAAATAACAAACTGCATTAAAAGACATTTGATGCATTTGGAGCATTTGTATTTTGTCACTTGTAAAGAATGGTGTATTTTGTAACTAAGATGATATAAAGGGAGGAAACGTATATGAGAAATAAATTAAAGTGTAATTTAGAGAAGTAATTGAACCAAACTGGAATGGAATGTTAAAGTAGTAGGAATCTCAGGAAGCAAAAAAATTGTCAAACTAACACTGTGCGTGCGTGCATCCATGTGTGCGTGCGTGCGTCCATGTGTGCGTGCGTGCGTCCATGTGTGCGTGCGTGCGTCCGTGCGTGCGTGCGTCCATGTGTGCGTGCGTGCGTGTGTGCGTCCATGTGTGCGTCCATGTGTGCCCTCAGGTGACGCATTATGAGTTCATCTCAGGATAAAATGATGCATTTTATATAATTCCAACCACATTTGAATTCAAGGAGCTGTGAAACATCTTTGGTGCTTGCTCAAGACGACATAAAAACATTTTAAAAATCATGGAATTACTTACAACCAGATCTCACACATCTTGATCACGTGCTAAAAACAATTTCAAACTTCCAGTTCATCTGAGCTTATCACTTCAAACCCCGTGCATGCCGGCTTTTGAAATCAATACACAATTTTCCACACCCATCTTATTCACATTTAGCACTGAAGGATATGAGCCTACTTAAATAACAGCAGAAATGTGCCGTCTACTCTCGACCGATAGCTACAGTCTTCTGAAGAGAGGGAACAACCTGCACAGTACAGAGCGTCAGCCATGAGAGATCTAAACGGACGTTTTTTCTGCCTCTCCTCAGTGAGGCTGGGATCCAATGACCTCCTTATGTTCTCCAGAAACCAGCTTCGGGCAGCACTTAGTCAAGGATCGCTCCTCATAATGCTGCAGTCGTGTGCCCCGCTTTCTGAAGGGTAACCTTAGAGAAATTCAAGCCAAGCAGCAAATGAGCTTGTGTGAAAGTGAATTCAGCAGTGACTGATTTATTTCATTACTGGTTTTAAGACTCAGTCAAACCAAGCTCAGCTGCTTAACCCTGAAATAGTCACACTCACTAAATGAGCAACTTCAATACTATGTAAAAATATACAATTTACAATTTATTATACTCCATTTTTTTTATTTCACATTTTAGTTAATATATTTTTGTGTGGTTAATTTCATTTTAAATACAAACCCCAATTCCAAAAAAGTTGGGACAGTATGTAAAGTACACATAAAAGCAGTGATTTGTAAATTTTCTTTTACATATATTTAATTGAAAACAGTAAAAAGAAAAGATATTTCATGTTTTACCTTGTCAACTTTATTGGTTTTTGTAATTCCGAATTTGATGCCTGCAACACGTTCCAAAAAAGTTGGGACAAGGGCAAAAAAAGACTGGGAAGTTCAAAAAACACCTGTTTGGAACATTCCACAGGTAAACAGGTGATGCTATCATGACTGGAGTCAAACCATTGAGCCTCAAACCATCACTCTGCTGCCAGATATGCAATAGATATGGATGGATCACTTTAAGGGTTGTTTCTCCTGACAAATTTTCCTATTGAACTCTATGGAAAAATAAGTCAGGAGGAACAACCCTTAAAGTGATCCATACATATCTACTGCATATCTGGCAGCAGAGTCATGTTTGAGGCTCGTTTGATACCTCAGACCCTTGATGACTTACAGCCATTTAGCCAACCATGGGTTCCATACTATTCCCGTGTAATTTACAACTTAATCTAGTCCCACCCCCCAATTCCCATAGAGACCCATTCAAATGCAGCAAGGTTATAGTATCGCTTGTAAAAGTACCTGAAAATAAGATATCATGAGTCTTTTGATATTGTTTTATACCCAGTCATGATAGCATCACCTGTTTACCTAATTTAGAATGTTAATAGGATATTGGCAATCCTCAAAAGGTCTCAAAAGGCTTTTGGCTCTCTCTCAAAGAGGCAGATTAGCTGGACTGAGAGGTTTATATTTAAACATACCTCATGTCACGCGGGAAATCGTTTCACTAAGAGCTCGGAAAAATGGCATTTAAACCGTAAAATATGCATACTTCAACCAAATGTTTTTGACTTGAACCAGTATGGAACACAATTGAAAAGCTCCAGGATGACATGAAAAGTTCAAAAACACAAAAATAATATGCGTGTGGGCCTTTAAGAAGATGAGAAGGTAAGACTCAGGAAGTACAACAGGAAGTGGTAAAGTGGTTGTAGATATAGTTTTGAGAAGGTGACCTGGCTAACGCGATGATGTGGTCAGGCAGCACCGAGCTGGACCACTACCTCTGGGTAGGCTGTCACTGTTGGTGTAATATGCGCTCAGAATCTGAGTGTGTTTTGATAGGTACTTATAATTGAATGCGCAACGCCCCGCACCTGTCAATCATTATTAGCTACTCCGCCCATACCGGAAGAACAAACTAACACAGGTGGCTGGCTAACAATAACTAAATCTTTGCTACACTATGGAGTTTCCCGAATTGAAAGAGGTAGAAGCGGTGTTACCAGTAATAACAAAATGATTAAATTTACTACCGGAGGACGAACAGTTGGAAGCTTTCCTGGCATTGAGGACATCCTGGCTGTCCTGCCCACGCACGGGCTTCGCTCAAAGTTTGAAGCAGGATTACTGAGTTAGCTGGATAAGTGCACTGAGTAAGAGAAGCAGGATTACTGAGTTAGCTGGGTAAGTGCACTGAGTAAAACCCGGAATCCTACCAAATCTGGAACATGGACTGAAGTAAAAAGAGCTGTTCCGGGTTTTACTCAGTGCAGTTATCCAGCTAACTCAGTAATCCTGCTTTGTGAAATACCCCCCTGCTCCTTCCCCTGACCACAGCTGTTCATGCCTCGAGCGTTGCTAACGACTGCTGCAGTTGCATAAGCTATATATGACTGGCATACAACTTAGATTCATGGCTACTCCAACATAGACTCCCACTTTAAGGAGTTAGCTTGAAACGGTTTCCTCTACCGTAAACAAACTATGTACATGTTGTTGCAAATCACCAACATTTCTGAGGTTTTTGTCGCATAACGACAACATATTGGCTTTCCTGACATAGCCTACAGCTTGGTCACAGACGTAAACAGACAGCTGGACTAGGGGGACAGTGATTGGCGAGGCTGTGCTAAATTAAAACGGCTTGTCATTTGATAATTCAAAATGGCGATATCCAAGCGGCATAGTTTGCCTGAGCCCACAGCCCCTTCATTATCTACGTAATTTTCAGACAAGATCAAAGCCGCCTTTGACCACAAGAGGAGTATGGTCCAGACTCGAGCGCTAGCCAGGGTAGATAAAGCAGCTTCTATAGGAGATTAATAACAAAAATATTTTTTCTTTCTTTCTTTTTTTAATGAAAAAACGTTGATGTGATTGCTTCAGCAATATTTTAAACATGCTATATCAAGTTTAAAGTTTAGATCTCTAGAATGTAATAGTACAGTTGTCACATTAGAAATAAACTGTATGACAATGTACTGAGAGTATAGATTTATTTGTTACGAGTGGGAAGGTGAATAAGGTATTAACTAGCCTAACAAATTTAACTACATGGTGAGCATTTTTTATTTTTTTACAAAAGCTCCTTCCTGGCTTTGTTGGAGGCAACGGTGTTGCTTTTTGCTCATATGATTGTTTCATGTTCTTATCGGTCCATCATATCTGTCCGTATCAGTCTTTTTCCCCACAGGAGAGAAATACGCTGCTCTAGTACAGCCCATGCTGCACCGCTATAGGCTCGTTGTTGCAGACACCGCCCCTTTTATGGGACCGCGCACGTACCTTGATTAATAAAGCCCGTGTTCACTTAGCAAGTTGAACCACGTTCGTAGTACCGGTTAAGCCAGATTGTGGTGGTTAGGCTTTCTGAAGCCAGCTAACGCAAAGAAACCCAGGCTATGTTAAGCTTCCTTCGTAGTATACCCCCCAGGGAAGCTTTCAGAGAGTGTGCTAATTGCACTGTTTAGGTTTGAACTTACATCACTGTCCTTGAAGTTATTCAACAAATACCTCCAAGTAGCCAGCAGCCAGGGAGAACACTGGTGTAAAATAAAGCGTATTTCAGTACTGAACTGTGGTGTTTGGACAGGAAACGGGGCTTCTCTCTGTGTACTCTGCACAGATTAGCCTGGGCAAAAGTGACGCTTTCAAACTCATTATTTAGTGGACAACAATTATCAAGAAATGGCTTTTAACTAGTGATGTACTCATACTTTTTTAATTGACACCACTGAATTGAATCATATTGTACGTGTTTTGTTTTGAATCATCCCCTCATGCAGAGACACTTCCCATTGGAGTGGGTGACGAGCGCTATTTGCAATTCTGCGGGATTGAAACATCTGACAGGCAGTAGTGGCAGCGAATGAATGCTGTGAATTTTAATTAGCATGGCTCTGGAGGGCAGGCAGTCCCGCCTCCTGTTTTCATGGTGACCGATGGCTTTAGCCAACCAGCCCAGACAGGCGGAGTGATGGTGCTCATTATTTTGGTCATTGAAATTCAGCACCAAATTAGCCATATTTTTGTACCTTCATACTATAAACAATATGCAATGCATTAAAGTACCTGACTGCATTTTGTTTTTTAAATTTCTGCTCGAGCTGAACACAGGCAGCCTTAACTATAAAATAGCCATTAAATAGTAATGGAAAAGCAGTTTACAGCGAGCAAACTATTAAACTTAATTGCACATTTTTACACTGCTCCATCAGGGCTAAAGCTGATAATGGTAACATGCCCTCATTTGTCAGGTGATCCAAAGTCCAAAGCATTTACAAGCTGCTTTAGATTTTTACAGGATGTTGTGTGGAATGGGGCTGCATGACTCTCTGCAGCCTCAAGCCTAACAACTCACTCTCCGACTTATTCAGCCTAACAGCTCACTGCCCGCACACACTTACCCAGCCTAACAGCTCACTACCCGCACACACTTACCCAGCCTAACAGCTCACTACCCGCACACACTTACCCAGCATATAAACTCACTACCCGTACACACATACCCAGCATATAAACTCACTACCCGTACACACTTACCCAGCATATAAACTCACTACCCGCACACACTTACTCAGCATATAAACTCACTACCCGCACACACTTACTCAGCATATAAACTCACTACCCGCACACACTTACCCAGCCTAACAGCTCACTACCCGTACACACTTACCCAGCCTAACAGCTCACTACCCGCACACACTTACCCAGCCTAACAGCTCACTACCCGTACACACTTACCCAGCATATAAACTCACTACCCGCACACACTTACTCAGCATATAAACTCACTACCCGTACACACTTACCCAGCATATAAACTCACTACCCGTACACACTTACTCAGCATATAAACTCACTACCCGTACACACTTACCGAGCATATAAGCTCACTACCCGTACACACTTACCCAGCCTAACAGCTCACTACCCCGCACACACTTACCCAGCCTAACAGCTCACTACCCGCACACACTTACCCAGCCTAACAGCTCACTACCCGTACACACTTACCCAGCATATAAGCTCACTACCCGTACACACTTACCGAGCATATAAGCTCACTACCCGTACACACTTACCCAGCCTAACAGCTCACTACCCGCACACACTTACCCAGCATATAAACTCACTACCCGCACACACTTACCCAGCATATAAACTCACTACCCGCACACACTTACCCAGCCTAACAGCTCACTACCCGTACACACTTACCCAGCATATAAGCTCACTACCCGTACACACTTACCCAGCATATAAACTCACTACCCGCACACACTTACCCAGCCTAACAGCTCACTACCCGCACACACTTACCCAGCCTAACAGCTCACTACCCGCACACACTTACCCAGCATATAAACTCACTACCCGTACACACTTACCCAGCCTAACAGCTCACTACCCGCACACTTACCCAGCCTAACAGCTCACTACCCGCACACTTACCCAGCCTAACAGCTCACTACCCGCGCACTTACCCAGCCTAACAGCTCACTACCCGCGCACTTACCCAGCCTAACAGCTCACTACCCGCACACACTTACCCAGCCTAACAGCTCACTACCCGCGCACTTACCCAGCCTAACAGCTCACTACCCGTACACACTTACCCAGCCTAACAGCTCACTACCCGCACACACTTACCCAGCCTAACAGCTCACTACCCGCACACTTACCCAGCCTAACAGCTCACTACCCGCACACACTTACCCAGCCTAACAGCTCACTACCCGCACACACTTACCCAGCCTAACAGCTCACTACCCGCACACACTTACCCAGCCTAACAGCTCACTACCCGCGCACTTACCCAGCCTAACAGCTCACTACCCGTACACACTTACCCAGCCTAACAGCTCACTACCCGCACACACTTACCCAGCGTAACAGCTCACTACCCGCACACACTTACCCAGCATATAAACTCACTACCCGTACACACTTACCCAGCCTAACAGCTCACTACCCGCACACTTACCCAGCCTAACAGCTCACTACCCGCACACTTACCCAGCCTAACAGCTCACTACCCGCACACACTTACCCAGCCTAACAGCTCACTACCCGCGCACTTACCCAGCCTAACAGCTCACTACCCGCACACACTTACCCAGCCTAACAGCTCACTACCCGCACACACTTACCCAGCATATAAACTCACTACCCGTACACACTTACCGAGCATATAAGCTCACTACCCGTACACACTTACCCAGCCTAACAGCTCACTACCCGCACACACTTACCCAGCCTAACAGCTCACTACCCGCACACACTTACCCAGCCTAACAGCTCACTACCCGTACACACTTACCCAGCATATAAACTCACTACCCGCACACACTTACCCAGCATATAAGCTCACTACCCGCACACACTTACTCAGCATATAAACTCACTACCCGTACACACTTACCCAGCATATAAACTCACTACCCGTACACACTTACCGAGCATATAAGCTCACTACCCGTACACACTTACCCAGCCTAACAGCTCACTACCCGCACACACTTACCCAGCCTAACAGCTCACTACCCGCACACACTTACTCAGCATATAAACTCACTACCCGTACACACTTACCCAGCATATAAACTCACTACCCGTACACACTTACTCAGCATATAAACTCACTACCCGTACACACTTACCGAGCATATAAGCTCACTACCCGTACACACTTACCCAGCCTAACAGCTCACTACCCATACACACTTACCCAGCATATAAACTCACTACCCGCACACACTTACCCAGCATATAAACTCACTACCCGTACACACTTACTCAGCATATAAACTCACTACCCGTACACACTTACCCAGCATATAAACTCACTACCCCGCACACACTTACCCAGCATATAAACTCACTACCCGTACACACTTACCCAGCATATAAACTCACTACCCGCACACACTTACCCAGCATATAAACTCACTACCCGTACACACTTACTCAGCATATAAACTCACTACCCGTACACACTTACTCAGCATATAAACTCACTACCCGTACACACTTACCCAGCATATAAACTCACTACCCGTACACACTTACTCAGCATATAAACTCACTACCCGTACACACTTACCGAGCATATAAGCTCACTACCCGTACACACTTACCCAGCCTAACAGCTCACTACCCGCACACACTTACCCAGCATATAAACTCACTACCCGCACACACTTACCCAGCATATAAACTCACTACCCGTACACACTTACTCAGCATATAAACTCACTACCCGTACACACTTACTCAGCATATAAACTCACTACCCGTACACACTTACCGAGCATATAAGCTCACTACCCGTACACACTTACCCAGCCTAACAGCTCACTACCCGCACACACTTACCCAGCATATAAACTCACTACCCGCACACACTTACCCAGCATATAAACTCACTACCCGCACACACTTACCCAGCCTAACAGCTCACTACCCGCACACACTTACTTAGCATATAAGCTCACTACCCGTACACACTTACCCAGCCTAACAGCTCACTACCCGCACACACTTACCCAGCATATAAACTCACTACCCGCACACACTTACCCAGCATATAAACTCACTACCCGCACACACTTACCCAGCATATAAACTCACTACCCGCACACACTTACCCAGCATATAAACTCACTACCCGCACACACTTACTCAGCATATAAACTCACTACCCGTACATACTTACCCAGCATATAAACTCACTACCCGCACACACTTACCCAGCATATAAACTCACTACCCGCACACACTTACCCAGCATATAAGCTCACTACCCGCACACACTTACTCAGCATATAAACTCACTACCCGCACACATCCAGCATATCAGCTCACTACCTGCACACACTTACCCAGCATATCGTATTGTATACGTATTGAATCGGCAGGTCTCTGGCAATTTACACCCCTAATGCTAACTGCATGTGTACTGTAATTTTACACACATCAGGAAAAGTGTGCAAGCATGCTAACTGTGTACTGCAATTTTACACACATCAGGATAAGTGTGCAAACATGTGGATTGCATGTGTACTGCATTTGTACACACATCTGGATAAGTGTGCAATCTTGCTAACTGTCTACTGCATTTTTACACACATCAGGATAAGTGTGCAAACATGCTAACTGTACTGCATTTTTACACACATCAGGATAAGTGTGCAAACATGCTAACTGTACTGCATTTTTACACACATCAGGATAATGAGGTAGTCGTGCTGCAAATGTGGCGATGGCAATATCTTTTTTTTTAGAAGGTAAAACATAAATTCAATGATAGGTCTAATAGGTTTTTTGAAAGTCACAGTTTTAACATGTAAGAAGCCTGTAGTTCCTGTTTGCCTGGGAGACATGTTGTCAAGAAGAGAGGCAATCACTGTCTGCACTCATTTAAGGAGCTGTTATATACTGCTGTGTGCATTTCTCTTTATGATTTTAAACTAAAGCGAAGTTTCATATCCCAGCAGAAAAAATATTTTTGACATAATACAAGTGTCAAAAACACTTGTATTCAATGACAAGAACATGCGTCCGTGAAAATATTTTCAAAAATATTACTTGTATTATTTTGAGATATGCTTTATTTTGTTGATAGTCCCTTGTAGTGTATGCTTTAGCAAGCATAGTAGAATATATGGTTCTTGAGATTAAGACCAGAGACTGGTGTCCCTGATAGCAGAATTGTGGGGTCTCTGGATGAGATGAGATGAAAAGAGCTTCTGCCTCTTCACTTCAGACTTTTAAAGAGCAGCTCTTGACAAAAGATTTGAATTTTCAGCTTCCAATTATGGATGAGTCATAACATTCCCTCTCTCCCAATGAAGGAGGACACATCTGTGTGCGATTTCCCTCCCAGCGCTGCGTTATGAGTGGGGGTACACAGATGCGTTATGAGTGGGGGTACACAGATGCACAGTGTGACTGATATTTATTTTCTCCTTATTTTAACAATTTTTACCCCATTTCTCTCAATGCAACCACCCACATGAGGCCCACCATCCTGTCCTACGCACTGGAATTGCACGCTCTTCTCCTACGCACTCGATGCATGTGCTCCTCTCCTACGCACTCGAAGCATGTGCTGTTTCTGTGCATTCGCCTGCAAACCAGCGACCGTTTCACATGTCGGTTGACGCAGAACTACAGGAAAGCTCGTGCCAAAAGAGGGAGAGGTGCAGATCGCACTGACATCACCGGAGAAATTGATTAACGAAGGTGCTAGTGATTGAATAACGAAGGGGCTAATGATTGATTAACAAAAGGGGCTAATGATTGATTAACAAAGAGACTAATGATTGATTAACAAAGAGACTAATGATTGATTAACAAAAGGACTAATGATTGATTAACAAAAGGACTAATGATTGATTAACGAAGGGATATCACTGTTGTTGGATGAGCTGCAGAAGTGGAGCCCAGAGCAGAGAGACAGCACAGTGTGGCATATGGAAGTGTCTATGAATGGATAATATAACATTTAACAAGCGCATCTATGATGGATGGGAGCTGCAGTCACTATAAATCCCGTCTCATGGCAAATAAGATGCAGCTGATTGGTTTAAAATGCCTTGCTTTTCCTAATTAAACCCAGCTGTTTCCCCGCCCTTGGGTTGGGACCTGTGACTCGGCTGTCTCTCCGCTTAGAGCTTTTCACCATATTACCGTGCAAACACCCAGCAAACACCCAGCAAACACCCAGCAAACACCCAGCAAACACCCAGCAAACACCCAGCATAAATACAGGAGGCGGCGCCGATAATAAAAGAACCCATCTGTGTATGATTCATAGATTCATTTCATGGATGAAATGATGAAATGCGGATGAAATATAATTTTGCGCGTGAATACAGGCAACGTGGTACATGTCTTTACGATGCCGCTTCAGTTATGCACATCTCTACTTCAAGGGCCATTTTGCTCCGAACACCTGTCTTAGCGTGGCCTCTCTTAGCCTCAGCCTGAGTTAGCACGCACGTCACTGTGTGCCAGTGTTGAACTGGCAGATTTAAACCGAGGCCGATAACTACGCGCTAGAGACCGTCTGCCCCTATATGTTTTTCCATCTGTGGGATAAATGGCCATTTTGAGCCGTGTTCATAACGGTATTTATTCACCATAAAATCAATTCCCCGCACATAACTCGCTTTAAACCCCATGACAGGACCAACTGCTAAGAGGACGCAGAAACCCAGACGGTTTTAGAAGGTTATTACCAGACAACTACTGTCTCAATGATGTATTATTGATATAAATGATGATATATTTGTATATATATATGTGTGTATATCATCTTACACTGGGCAGGCTGAATTTCGTCCCCGGTATTATAATCCAGCAGGTTCTTCCTGCTCTTTAAATGAGTGGCAGTTGCAGAACCCGGAGGTGGGGTCTAAGTGGCTCAGTTAAGATGGCGGTTAATTTAATTAAGTGCTTCAGTGCTTTGAGTACCTCCGTGTAGGAGCGGTCCCGGCCGGTCCTGGCCGCCCTTGTGCTGCTGGCATGTAGGCTATGGCATGTGCACAATTCCATTCGGAATACCCAACCATTTTCCATCGGAACAAAGGGACTAAAATCCGGATTCAAACGGAAAACCAGGAAATGACCGGCCTGGTTTCAGCTGCAACTGTGCTTGTGTGTGAGAGCCACATCCTGTATCCTTTGAGAGGAAAAATCCCTCTCCAGTCTTCTGCACGGCCCCAATCACTCCCTCTCCAGTCTTCTGCATGGCCCTAATCACTCGCTCTCCAGTCTTCTGCACGGCCCCAATCACTCGCTCTCCAGTCTTCTGCACGGCCCCAATCACACCCTCTCCAGTCTTCTGCATGGCCCTAATCACTCGCTCTCCAGTCTTCTGCATGGCCCCAATCACTCCCTCTCCAGTCTTCTGCATGGCCCCAATCACTCCCTCTCCAGTCTTCTGCATGGCCCCAATCTCTCCCTCTCCAGTCTTCTGCATGGTCCCAATCTCTCCCTCTCCAGTCTTCTGCATGGCCCCAATCACACCCTCTCCAGTCTTCTGCATGGCCCTAATCACTCGCTCTCCAGTCTTCTGCATGGCCCCAATCACTCCCTCTCCAGTCTTCTGCATGGCCCCAATCACTCCCTCTCCAGTCTTCTGCATGGCCCCAATCTCTCCCTCTCCAGTCTTCTGCATGGCCCCAATCTCTCCCTCTCCAGTCTTCTGCATGGCCCCAATCTCTCCCTCTCCAGTCTTCTGCATGGCCCCAATCACTCCCTCTCCAGTCTTCTGCATGGCCCCAATCTTTCCCTCTCCAGTCTTCTGCATGGCCCCAATCACTCCCTCTCCAGTCTTCTGCACGGCCCCAATCACTCCCTCTCCAGTCTTCTGCATGGCCCCAATCACTCCCTCTCCAGTCTTCTGCATGGCCCCAATCACTCCCTCTCCAGTCTTCTGCATGGCCCCAATCAGAATTTCTGAATTTCTGACATCCGGGTGAATTTAATCAACATTTAACATTTGATATACATTAGCCCGCTGGTTCTCAAACTCAGTCCTGTGGCCCCCCTGTGTGTGCTGGTTTTCTGTCCTGGGGCCTCCCTGTGTGTGCTGGTTTTCGGTCCTGGGGCCTCCCTGTGTATGCTGGTTTTCAGTCCTGGGGCCTCCCTGTGTATGCTGGTTTTTCGTTCCAACCACAATTGCGATCCGAGAATTTGAACAAGCTCTTAATTTTTCTTATTTGCACTTTTCATGTTTTGACGGATTATTTACCCTCTTAAGCCAAATTATGTCAGAAAATAGCTATGCATGCCATGTAGAATAAATGTCCCATGTTCACATTTTGCTCATATTGTGCTATATTGCAAACAATTTAATGAAAAGAGGTAACAAAACAGCAAATAAAAGGCAGAGCTGAATCAATAGGCTCCTAATTGGTGAAAGTGTGGACACATGCCCACGTAAACTAACCATTTGGTTGATAATGAAGAATTCAAAGACAACGCAAAATGATAATGAGCCAAACCTGCATTGTGTTAATAAGTTTAAGGAAACAAAATTATGAAAGAACTTAAGTGCATAAGTAATCAACGTAATTAGGCACATATTGATTAACCGCAGTCTTTCATTTGATCCGTTATAACATTTTGTTAACTCTTTTTATGTAGTTGTTTGCAATATACCACAATAAGCAAAACGTGAACATAGGACATTTATTCTACATGGCATGCATAGCTATTAAGATGGTAAATAATCCATCAAAACATGAAAAGTGCAATTAAAAAAATTAACAGCTTGTTAAAATTCTCGGATAGCAATTGTGGTTGGAACGAAAACCAGCATACACAGGGGGGGCCCCAGGACTGAGTTTGAGAACCACTGCATTAGCCTACACACAAACACATTCTCACACACACAAATACACACACATGCTCATGCACACACGTACACATGCGCTCAGGCACACAAAAACACATTCTCAGAGACAAATACACTCATGCACAAAAAACACCCTTATGCAGACACACACACACACGTACACATGCACTCGTGCACACACACACACACACACACACACACACACAATATGAAGAGAAAGAAAAAAGCCAGCGTTCAGTAAAAAGCCAGCGTTCTGCTCTTGTATCCTGTTCTGCATTTAATCTGTAGGCCCCAAAATGGCCGCCGTCAGACTGGCCTGGAGCTCTTAGAGGGAGGAGCAGTTTTGGGATAGACAGGGGAGACGTGCCCTGTCGCTTGCTCCGCTTAGCAGCTAACAGGATAAAAATAAATAAATAAAAGGCTGTTCTCCTACATTTGAACAGACAGTTGCAATTAGAGCGCTAATGAGAGCAGACAGAGCAGTACGAAGTGCAGAGAGGGGTTTTGAGGGGGGGGGGGGGCTGCAGGGAGAAGTGGGGGGTGTGGGGGGGGGGGGGGGGGGGGTTGGGGGGTGGGGGGGTGCAGGGAGAAGTAATGCCAGGATGTCTCTCTGAACAAATCGCTGGGATTTTCCAGCTCTGGGTTTTATTTGCGTGTAAATTTAGCGTGTATTTGTTAGCCTCTCAGCCCCACAAGGTGTATCTCTCCCCTCTACAGCAGCCAATCTGAGGTGCACCCCACTTTATTCCTCAAATTAATTACCCCCCTCTCGTTTTCCCACGCCTCTGCATCCACATTCCTACCCTTCCTTATTGGAGAGACCGGAATCCTGTGACAAACGGCGTCAGGGACCAATCCGCTGAACGCGCCAGGCCGCTCTGGTTTATTGGTCCAGCTGCTGCGCCTGGCTGCAGCGCTCCTGACCGAGATGAGGCGAGTGGAGAATCTTCCTCATTCTCATCCTCCTCCTCCTCCCTACTTTACTCTATAAATGGGCCTGGGACGTGTCAGCTCCCGGGATGAGATGAGCCATTTAGACCCTCTATCCATTACAAGGGTGTGGCTCCATACAGGGTGCATTTGATGGATGACCTGACCCAGGGACCCCGTCATAGAATTATGGGATGTCCGCACGCGGGATCGTGGCTGGCTATGAGAACGGCTTCCTGATGTTTTTGACTCTAAACAAGAAGAAGAGCATAATTATGTGACTCCAGCATGCTCCCCTCCTCACTTAATTAATTTCTATTAAACATTTTGTTAGATGGGGGGGTGGCTGAGGGAATTCTGGAACCTTCCAAAGGCTAGCGGGCTGCAGTGAGAGGAACATAATGGAGGCAGGGTTGATTTAGTGATGGCTAAGTGCATTGGGTAGGCATGCTCAGCCTTGGCCTGTCACCATTATAAGTGGCAGTCGCGCGGAGTAAACAGCGGCCGCTGGCTTTATGATGCAGCCTCTCCCCCCCGGGTGACAGTTTGGATATGTGTCTGCTGGGACGGGGGTTTCAGCAGAGTGAGGGGGGGTACACCTGTCATCTGTCGCAGGTGATACTCATCCTGTGTGGCTGTTCTCTCTGACAGTCTCCCTATGGTGCCATGCCCATACTGACACGACCAGAGTCGCCATTTACCCATGACAGCTGCCGCATACCACACACACTTACCCCCTCACATACACACATACACACATGCCCTCACACACACACACACACACACACATATCCCTGCTCACACAAACACACACACACACTCACACACACACACACACACACACACACACACACATATCCCTGCTCACACAAACACACACACACACTCACACACACACACACACACACACACACACACACACACACACACACACACACACACACACACACACACACACACACATATTCCCTCACACACAAAGCCCCAACAGCATGGTCTGCACTCCTGACCTCACTGTTGGTTTTGAGATTTGGATTGGTGGATTTGTATTGGTGGGTGGGTTGACATGCTGTGTTTGCCAGCGGTTTTCTGGATGATATTTCAGTATCTCTGAGCGCTTCTTAAGACAGTGACGAGTTTGACAGCACATGTAAAGCGGGTGCGTCTGGCTGTGGCCATGCCTGGATGCTCCCCTTCCTGATGAAGGTGCCGATTGGACCTGACAGCCGGGAGACCCTGCCAAGGAAGTGTCTCCTGAGCCCTCAGCTGCTCCCTGGCTCCCCTTCCTTCAGCTGCTGTTTGGATCCAGTCCAACTCGTAGGATCACGTCCTTCGGACCAGACCCTGTTGGATCATGTTGTTCGGATCGAGGACTGTCGAGTTCTGGATAAGGCTGTTTGGGCTCAGTTGTGTTGAGTTGAGAATTTTGGGTCTGGACCGGTCAATAGGGCTGTTTGGATGTTTGGAACTGTTTTGTTCATATCGAGCCTGTCCATTTTGGACATTTTAAACCCGATTCTTTGGCTTAGAATTATAATTTTTTTTGGATAAGGCACCTCATGCAGACGAGCATTTTGGGTGTTCTGATAAGCATGGCCCTTTCTGCTCCGTTTCGTGAATGTGCCTGCAGGTCATGTGATCCTCTGTGTGGCGGTACCCACCCCCCACCCCCACCTCCAGGCCTTCTGACCTCATCTAGGTATCTTACAGTTCTCTTATGCCCCCCCCCCCCCCCCCCCACCCCACCTCCAGGCCTTCTGACCTCATCTAGGTATCTTACAGCCCCCCCCCCCCCCCCCCACCCCTCATTATCTGTAAATTGCTGTTATAATGAGACATTATTGATGAGCATTAAACAGAAACTGACTGCTCTTAATGTCGTTATACCAAGAGACAATTTCTTAATAGGTGAGGAGTTCCATGACCAATGTCACTATTTTAGTATTTCTCGCCTGAATCCTTTCAGACAGTTTCCTGCGCTCTTTCACGGTTCGTCCTTCTGAAGTCTAACGCTTTAGTGCGCTGTTTTTCATCTCCATGACAACGCTGGATATTTAGAATTGCAATTACACAGTACATGATAAACTGTCACTTCTTTTCAATTCCATAACTGTGGGCCAAAAAGCAACATTAAAAACTTTTAAAAAGCACATTGAAATCCAAATGCCAAAACTGCACCTGTGCTTTTGAAGTGTGCAACCACTGACAGCATTAAATAATATCTCCGCACATCTCCATGCTGAAGAAATTGTTCGCAGCTTGTTTTCATCTTTTTTCAGGGGGGAGATCTTGTCTATGTTCCGGCTTGCTTAAACTGGATTCATCTACCTGAACATTTTTTTTGAGATTTTCATATTTTTTGTACAACCCCTGGCAAAAATTATGGAATCACCACACTTAGAGGATGTTCACCCATCTTTTTTACTTTGTAGCAAATAAACAAATCACAGATATGACACAAAATTGTTTTTGTTTAATTGCTCAACATTCTGGCTTTGT
>JAINUF010000025.1:1089312-1109312 GCA_029718625.1 Synaphobranchus kaupii
CTAAGTAGGCCCTTGGTTTACTTACTACCTTCAGATTAGAGAGGGATTAATATTCAGTTCTAAAAAAGAAAAATCTTTAAAAAAAAAAATCTTAATCTCTTCTCCATCTAAATAATTATTTGCCAACCGATTATCAATACCCATATTAGCAGCTCCCCCATAGTTAATAGTGTGCGCTGCTAATGCTAACCCTGTGGGTGTTTGATGAAGGCTGTGGAACTCATCGTTAGCTTTCCGGCTCTCAGAATCTCCCAGTGACACACAAACTGAAGTACAGATAGCGCTGATATCTCACGGCTGAGTTCAATAACTGCTCCTGCCGCTTCAAAGCTCTTCAGCAAAAAGGGCTAATCTCAGTCAGTCTCCCAGGCAACAGAGATACTCCCCACAATGCCAGATGAGAGCAGGCTCCCCTCTGTTTTACACTGTCGGCACACGAGCTCTCCCTGGCCTCGTCTATCATCCCCGAACAAGAAAATCCAAACGGATTTAACACGCTGTCACTCCTCGTAATTAGCTAATAATTAACGCGAGGCGCTGACCTACAGGATCATATCCAGTATTTTTTTTTATGTAACTGAACAATATCATACATTGGTCCTTTGGCTAGATTTTCTATCGGAATTGCGTTAAGCCTGCCCACTGAGATTAGCATGATTTCATTATATGGGGCTTAAACTGAAGCTAGTGCATACAACTAGCTCGCTATGGATGTTATAGCTTCCATCCTCCGTGTCCGATATTAAGTGGGTTTAGTCTTCTCTTTTCCCTATGTTGCTTTTTAGGTGCTCAGAGTATTTCAGAGCCACGGGAACCAACTGTCTGATATTTATAAATTATGTGAACACAAACGTTCCCTGTCAGAGTACTAATGGATATGTATATACAACAATAAATGATAAATCTTAGCATTTAGTTTGGCGGTATACAAGCCACATTTCCCACGTTTGTGAATTTATACAGCTTTTTAAAGTCAAATTGTTTTTGAAGAGATGTTCCCTTAAAATTGCAGACTGTCTCTGCAAGAATGCTTTTCTTAGCCAGGTTATCCTGTGAGTTCTGAGAGAAATAATTATCAGGAGATAAACTCTAAAGAAATATTTCCAAGCTAGGAATGTGTTTTGGAACTTTTACCTCAGTGATTGTTTAACGTAAATCATAAATGCATCACCTTCATAACTTAGGGAAACATACAGACAGAGAAGAGTTCATTTTGGCAATGAGTATGATTCAGACAGTGATTCATATCATCATTTCATTGTGGCTGTTAGCCATTGTTAAGTAGAATTGAGCTCAGCACGACCTCAGATGGTTTTTAACTCTTTTTGGTGTTGTTGTAGCTGTTTCTATTGTTGTAGCTGTTGTTGATGTTGTTTTGTTGTCGTTGATGTTGTTGTCGATGACAATTTCATTTTATGTCTTTTCCCAATGAAAACTCTGCTATTCTTAAAGTTATAATGTGGAATCCAATGTTAGTCTCCTTCACTGTGTTTCAATACATTACATAGATGTATTGTCCTGAAATACGTGTTGCTATATGTTTGGAATGCATGTCCTTCTGATAAAGTTGAAGACATATTTCCGCCGAATGTAGAGAATAAAATTTTATAAATAGAAAATTTTATTTTCAAATGGAAGGATAAGATCTTTAAGTGCTGCAAGCACAACTTCTCAGCTTCCAGCCATATAGATCTGCCATGTTCAGCTGTGTTTACCCATGTAAATCCAGAAGAAATGACTTGTGAGATAATAATGGTACATTTATGTTTGTATTGATTTCAAAGTCCATTATCTATTGAGTGTAATGCATGTTGTGGGATATGATGTCAGATCGGATGCTCCAACATGCATTCCCTCACACAGTGAATCTCTCCTCACAGTGGCGACGTTTTGAACCTCAGCTACACTAGGGGGGCTGGGGCGACCTACACTACAAGGGACATTCAATAAAAATGTAATTATATTTAAGAAATATTTTCACTGCAACATGTTTTTGTCATTCGACATTTGTATTATGTAAAAAAGTATTTCAATTCTTCAAGAAGTTTTCTGCCAGGTCTCAAGAGGATATACCCCCCTACCCCCTGGGCCTTAATGATCTGACCCCCTTACGTATCCCCCGGGCCTTAATGATTTGACCCCCTTAGGCAGCAAGAACACAGGGCTCCTCCTGGGAGGGGGAGGCAGAGGACTATTAGGCCAGCATTGATTTAGAGAATGATAGAAGTTGTGAACGCACATGCTGACCACGGCTTCCTCAAACTGGAGCGTTCAGCTGCGCGGATCAGTATTCCAAAGGAAGACCATCGGTGCTGGGATCTCTGCACATGCCGTGATTTCAAATAATGACAAACAGCTTGACTTCCCCAAGCCCATTGGCGATGTGTTCAATCTCATTACGCCGTATATCGCCGCCATGCCCATGCAGTGCGTTTTTGGTCATCAAGCATTGTGGTGTTTTTGGTCATCAAGCATTGTGGCATTTTTCCCCCCTGAATGGGGGTGCAACCTTGTCCCACACCCCCAAATTTATTTACCTTTTGAGTGCACTGCGAATATCAGTTTCAATGTTTGATCTTTGAATCAAATTTTTTCATCTACATTTATGAACCACCCGGGGCATTGGAACAGTAATGGATATAACCATTTACGGCCTACAGAAATGCATTACGTGTTGAATGAATGTTGAAACAGGAAAAAACTAATAAATGTAGCAGTTCTGAAAAATCAGATTTAACAAATCGTCATATTGGACTTATTTATTTTTAGCTTCTGAATTTAAAGTTTGAAAATATGTTGATATGAAAACTGTGTGGATATGCTGTTGTTTGCCATAAATAATACTTGTATGCACACATATGCATGTATAAGATTATATAAGATTTGCTTATTGTAACTTTCATACTTAATAATTTCATAATTTAACCCCTTCAGAGGTGTTGACTTTCTTTTTGCAATATACTGCATTGAAATACTTTTAGTCCTCACTGCCTGCTGGGCACATTGGCATTCATTGTAATTATTCATTTTATTTGTAAACTAAACAGTTTTACAGCGCACCATATTTAGAGTGTAACAGCAGAAACTACATCATTTACGGTGGACTCACAGCAGATGTGTAAAGTCTAGGGGTCAGAAGCTAAAAGTCCTGCCATGTGTTTCTTCCACCCATCGACTCAGCCAACTGAACTCACTGAAGACCTGTGCTAATTAGCAAATCCAGGTGACTGGAACAAAATCTTGGGGAGGACTTTAACTTTCTGAACCTGGATTTTACACCTCTGTCTCACAGCAAATTAGCTGTGGAAACCACCACCTTCTCAAAAACGCACTTAGTCCATGCGCGTAATAGCTAGTTGCTACCATCAGGTGGCGAGTGCGAGTCCATTTCAAATATTTTACTCGTATTAGATAGTTACTGCGTTGTGTTTGTATTGCTGACTAGCTAAATGTTAATTGACTAATGTTACATAGTTTTTTTGTCTAAAAAGCAGCAGTGCTTAGCCACATAGCTACCAGATGTTGCTGCTAACTCCACCACTCAAGTACTTGTAATTCACAAGGAATTCACCATCCTACCCCTGCTGTTTAAAACAAAAATAAACAGACATTTATTAATTTTGTGCATTTTAAGACCCATATTGCAGGGTGAACAAATGGCATTGCAATGCATGGGAATCAATGGCAGGTGAGGCTTTTTTTTTTTTGTAATGTTTTGAAAATGTCATTTTGGAGTCATTTGAAGATGAGAGGTCTTTGAAGACTATTTTGGTGGGATCAAATCCCTCTGGCATGGAAGACAGGGACCCATGAAGGGTTTTGTGCTTCATTGAACTGCACAGATTATCATCATTATGAATCAGTACTCAGTATTATGAATCAGTAATTATTATTAGTATGAATCACGCAAAATTAATTTGACCCATTTTTCAAAGCATGTTATTAAAAGATAACTTAATAACACTAATATTGTCTGTTACGGTCAGGGCCCTGACCCAACCGCAACATAAATGGACAGACACAAAAGCGGTTGCAAAAAGTAAACAAATTTTATTAAATAAATAACAATACCCAAACGTAGGAATGGATGCGTGCCTGCATGGGATGTGTATGGATGCGTGTAAAGAGGATATAAGATTTTGACCGACAACACAATGAAAAAGAGAGACGCCAGTGAAGCAACCCTGGTATCCGGTCTCAACCTCCTTTTAAAGAAAACCCGGTGATTGCCGTGGGAGCCAATTAAGCCCCGGGAGGCAGACCTAAAAAGGGAAAGGAGAAAACTTAACAAGCGACCGTAACATTGTCCCATGTTTAAGATACTCAAGAAACCATACTAAGCCATGGGCGTGCCAAACATTTTGTAGAACTGATACAGATAAAGATACAAGTCGATTCCAATGTTCCATGTTAGCATGATTCTACTTGCCACTGAGGTGCATCATATTCTCATAATAAAACATAATAAAATAAGATAAAATAAATAATTATACAAAACTCCTCCTTCTCCCTGTGCAATTATATACTAAGAATCACATTTTGCTGATTTCCAGCTGTGCTTGAATCCCAGAAAAAGACAGATAATTTAAGCACAGCTTTATAGTGCCACTTGCACACTCACTTTCAGAAATGATACACACTGAGAATGGTTAGGAAATGTGTGTGTTTGTGAAGAATGTAAGCTTTCCTCACAACCCTATCCTCAGGGATATGTTCAGTCTGTTTCCTCAACTTTGTATGCAAAATGTCATTTTTTTCCACACAGCAGTATTTTTAAAGCACTTGATGAACAAGCTGACATAAATTATGTATACAAAACAGTAAAGCACCTGCATTGTATTTATTATTTATTTATATATATATATATATTTATTAATCTTTAAGAATAAGAAATGTTTTGTGGAATTCAGTTTTCACATGGGAATACAGACAGTCACATACTGTTCACCAAATGTCATTACTAGAACGCAATGTTCCAATTAGAAAATCACAGAGAATTTGCCTTCGATCAATAACAATAACAATAATAAACAAACGCTTTAACTGTGCACAAAACACAACGACGGGTGTTTCTATTTTTTTCCCAAGAGAAAGTGGTATCACATGATTACAGCAAATCCAGGCATCACAGTTTGTGACGGCTTAATCAATCATTCACTCCCAAGACTGGTTGATTTTTTTTTTTTTTTTTTTGATGAAACAATATTTGCATCAAAAAATGTTTGTGTCAATACAGTAAATCCACTCTGCTGTGATTTCATAAAAGATGTGAGAAGCTAGTATACTGAAAACTAGCAGACAACCTCAAATTATATTTTACCAATTATATTCTGAAACTACCACATGTATAATAAGCTGCATGCGTAGTGGGAACATATTAGAGCAAAACAGGACTGGCTTGTTGGTTCTGCGGTTCAGTTGTAAAGAACAGATTAAATGTAGAATCATTCAGATGAATTAAATAAACATAGAAGAGTACCTGCAAAGTGTGCAATTTCTTTAGTTTCTACAGGATCACAGCTGGGTGGGCACTGATGCAGGGGTACTGATGCAGGGGTACTGATTCAGGGGTACAGTGTGGAATGCCCTGTTCCTGGAGTGATTCTGGTTATAACAACTGGTTATAACTGGGATTAAGTACTAGGCTTAACAAACAAATGAAACCACATCACATTACATTACATTACAGGCATTTAGCAGACGCTCTTATCCAGAGCGACTTACACAACAGTTTAGCATTTATTTTACATATATTATCCAATTATACAGCTGGATATATACTGAAGCGATTCAGGTTAAGTACCTTGCTCAAGGGTACAACGGCAGTGTCCTACCAGTGTCCTACCAGGGAATCGAACCTGCAACCTTTCAGTTACAAGGCCAGTTCCTTAACCATTATACTACACTGCCGCCCACCACGATCTGAGGAGGTGTTTCTCCATTCAGACTGAATGAGTATTGACTGATTGGTTGATCGATCAAACTGTGTACAAACGTCTCTAATACGGTTTTAGCCTTGCATTAGCTTACAAACATCTCTTGTACTGTTTTATCCCTGCATTAGCACACAGCCAGCAGGATGAAGTGTTAGCAGAATGAAGCTGACAGTTTTCTGCTATAGCGCATATGTTGTGTTCATGAGTGTTCACATTTCATAATCACCCATAAACCACTATGAGTGAGAGACCTTTTGCCTTTTTCCAGGTACAGTATTGTTTGGTTACCATAGTAAATAAACCTTTATGCAAGTTGTTTTGGCTAAAGGCCTCTACTAAATGCTTAAACTGTACATTTCTAAAAGTAAATTCCAACAATTCCAAGGTGGACTTTGTTTGACCCCCATTGATTCCTTCATGAAAAATATGTTCCTCCCCGTTTTGAGGCGGTTGATGTGAACAGGAAGCCCCCAGCAGGCAGTGAGGACTGGTCCCTTGCTTTACAGCGCTTGGCCCCTTCTTTTGGCCTCGATCTGTCAGTGCTGAGCGATTTGCTGGAACGCAAAAAATGCAGGCCTGAACATCTTCACTGCGTACAGCTTGGTTCTGCATGCTGAGGTGCCAGCCCCACGGTGTGAGACACAAGGCATTCCCTGGCCGGAGATCAGACCAGATCAAACCTCACCTCCACAGGTACTGGAACATATGGTTTGGATCAAAATACTCAGGACGTCAGGTAATTATTTACGTTTTCTGTGAATATTGTGTTTCATCTACAAAAGACGGATTACATCTAGATTTAATTACTAGATTTAAATTACATCAAATTGCGTATAATGATCACCTGAAATTCAATAGATGATGGCTATTTTTTTGGTTTATAGAAACCCTTTAGTATTGACTTTCATAAATACCAGACACAAAGGTAGTGTTCCACTCGGTCAGGAGACCCCCACCTGGTGTCACTCGGTCAGGAAAACCCAACCTGGTGTCACTCGGTCAGGAGAACCCAACCTGGTGTCACTCGGTCAGGAGAACCCAACCTGGTGTCACTCGGTCAGGAGAACCCAACCTGGTGTCACTCGGTCAGGAGAACCCAACCTGGTGTCACTCGGTCAGGAGAACCCAACCTGGTGTCACTCGGTCAGGAGAACCCAACCTGGTGTCACTCGGTCAGGAGAACCCAACCTGGAGAACTCCACAAAGCTGGGTCAGGAGACCTTGGCCAAATATCCCTTTTATTTTATTGGAATCTCTGTTTGTCAGCCAGAAAGCAGCCATTTTAAGGGGGTTCTGGAGATTTAAAGGGTACTGGTAATGACTGAAACACCTAAGACTCCTTTATCCTTTATCCCATTTAAGGTTTTGGCAGAGTCAAGCTTTTTTATTGTTTTCTGCAACAAATAAAATATTGCATTGGGACCTTGGCTGTGACATTCCTTAGTTTTATTAGTTTTACAGAAAACATTTGGGCAATAGCAAAAGGGCATTTAAGATGCCAAAGGTCCAGCTGGAGATTGATATTTTAAACCTATTGCCATCTACGGTCTGAACTCAAGTTCACTGCTTGGACTCAAAATGTTCCCTCAAATTAAAAACATTTGACTAGAGACTGGCTCATACAAGCAAATTGTGGGCTAAAATAAATAGTTTTATACATACCAACATGTATGCTACACCCGAATGAGGAGTATGATCCTCAGGAGAAGGGCTAAACGCTGTGCTAATGACTTTTCTGTTTGCTATTCTTACAAATAAAAACATAGTGAGGTTACCCCTTACAAAACTGGATAGTTTGCTGCAAACTTGGAGCTAATATGGATTACTTCCATCATATCATAATCATAGTTTAGCAAAATATGGCTCTGTAATCTGGTTTCACAAGGCGTAGAACGGCTGTAATAGCCATCTCTATATCTGCCGACCAAGTCTATCTGTCCGTTTCTTTGTCTTTCTCCCTCTGATTCTGTGCCTGTCAATCTCCCTCCTCTCTTCCCCTTTTCTCTCACTCACTCTCTCCCTCTCTTCCCCTTTTCTCTATCACTCTCTCCCTCCTCTCTTCCCCTTTTCTCTGTCACTCTCTCCCTCCTCTCTAACCCTCTCTTTTACTCTCCCTCCCTTTCTTCTGATTTTCTCTGTCACTCTCCCTCCCTCTCTTCTCCTCTCCCTCCCTCTCTCTGAAGATGGCTATCTGTCCTTCCCCTCGGCTCTGTTCTCCATGCCTTCCTCTTCCTCTTCCTCTCCTGTCTCATGGTGCCGGGCTGTTGGCTCCGTGAGTAAGTAGTGCAGTCCAGAGCCCCAAAGCTCCCACAGTCTGCCTGTGATCAGTCGGTCTGCTCCTCCCTCCCTCCCCTCCCCTCCTCCCAGCAGACCTCTCCCACCCTCGTCTCCGACGCATCAGGCCTGGCGGCTTTTCTCTGCCGAACGAGGAGAGAGTGCTACTGTAGAGGGTACTGTGTGAAGTTGATAGTCAGAATTATACTGCCAGAGTTAAGAGTTCCTTAAAATGGACTCCCTGGAGGAGGAAGTGGAAATGTGTGACCGTAAGGGAGCGATGGCGCCCCCAAGACCCTGCCCTCTTACTTTATGATGAAACGTGTCACAGGTCATTTCCGTCTTGTTGCCATTACAGCTCACCCCTGCTATTTTTGTCAGCAACGGACAAGATGAGCTATTCCTATGGAAGGCTCGCGGGAGAGCCCTCCCTCCTCCCATCAGAGGGATATTGAGCCAAGATGGACGCTCAGGACGGTGAGCTCACAGCAGCGATATGAAAAGCATTGGCTCCTGTGCCATGGAGTTCATTCGTTGGGAAATGATGGCGACGTCCTAAGTGTTACATCGATTGCAGATATGTGTTGAGTTGGTTAAGTCAAACTGAAGTCTGAACTTCACTATTTTTAAACACAATAATCTGAAGGGCATACCTTGTCCCCCCCTAAGGCAAAACCACCCACAGAGCAGAATTACACCAATAGGAACCCGGTCTGGGGTCAACCTAAGGGAAGTGGGCGGAGCTGAATTTAGCATACAGTATATGCAAGTGTTCTTAAACTATACTCTAGATCATGTTTTTTAAAGCTGTAAACATGTTTGTATGCCTACCTTACAATGAAACTTATTGATCCATGCTGTTATTTCAACAATTCTGAATTCCCCGATCTGCCCCCGCCCCAATCGTGATGTCAGAGTACCTCTTTGGAGGTACCTCTACGTCATGTGGATAATTGTGGCCGCGCCCACAACGGAAATAGCCGGCACCTGATTTGTTAGACGCACTACGGTCTTTTGGTTTCAGCTACACGTTTTTAAACCAGAACAATGTGGCATCCTGTTCAGAAACTCTCTTATTCCATCTAAACAGTCCACTAAAATATGTTTCTGTAAATATTTCAGATGAGAAATAGGCCATGCAGTTGCTGAAACTTGATTTGTATTTGATCTGCAACGTCTAGTTTGACAGTTTTATCCGAGTTATACGAAATCATTTGTACATTGTAGCCTATGAAAATGAGGATGGACACACCTCCTATGCCCCCCCCCCCCCCCCCCCCCCACACCCCACCCCGCACCCCTCACTCACCCCACAAAGTATTTTTCTAAATTGTGTACAAGCGGAGACAGGCTGGGACAGTGAGTGCACTTACTCTTTAATTTTTTATTTGTATTTTTTTTACAAACACAGGCTAGCAAATTCAGCAACCACAAAACTGAAAAGAACATAAAAATAGCAAGGTAAGGAATATATTGTACTATATTATACCTGTGCACCCATCACCTTTGGTAAATAGAACATATTGATGACGTTGCCATCAGCATTTTTCTTAAGTAAATAATCTCACTGTTTCTGTGACTTAAGTGAATATAAGAATAAGAAAACGCAATAGATCTAATAAACAGTCTGTATAAAAACTCAAACATCCCCCATCTTTATCAAATTATTTACACAGTCATTTTTATTTATTTATTTTTCAACGTGGTTGCTGTGAAGATCTGTTGCATCAACATTCCTCATGGAGAAATAATAGGTAAAAAAAAAACAGATCTAATGCATCTTTATAATATCTATCGTAAAAGCTCTAACGCTCTCTCTCTCTCTCTCTCTCTCTTACTTTCTCTCATTCTCTCTCTCTCTCACCCTCCTCTGTCTCTCTCCACACTGATTTGGTAATTGGTGTCCTGGAATGCATAATATTTCAGCTACTTCAGTTCAGTAAAATAACTGTCATATCTGAATATAACAAGGGAGTCAAGTTTAAAAATCAACCTGGAAAAGTCTAAATTGTTAACTCAGAAAGAAAGGTACTGTTCCATTGTCAGTTAATATATGAATGATCTTAGATGGAGTCGCACAATACCAAACATTACCAGCTTTTCACCATCATAATTATCATAAATCACAACTTAATTAAACAACGGTAACAATGGAAAATTTGAATTTTACTAATTTCTTTAATTGCAGGGGGAAAATACATTGGTAAAAGATGCATTGATTTAAACGTAAGCCTGGATCTTTGGGAATACACAGTAATACTGGCACATATTTACCATCTCCATCTCACTCATGTCAAAGTCTTAGACGCACAGCGGCACTCTGTCAATGATGTCATAAATATGCTAATGAGCTGTGTGGCGAGGCGTTTTGGCGGTAGTTAGGCGTAGCTTACAGCTCTTTGCCTTTACTAATGAGAGCTGATTCAGACCAGTGAAAAATGTGTTCGGTTTATTACTCCTCAACTTTTGGAATAAGGGAAAAACAAACGGCATGGAGTGAGCGAACAGTTATTGGACGCACCGTGAGAACCCAAACCCAAGGCCTCTTGCCTTGGTACTCCGCAATTTCTGAGGCACAAAGCCAAACGGGGCGAGGGCAGGGACCCCCAAAATTCACCGCGGGTGAGCTCTGTGCTCTGTGAGTGAGCTCTGTGGGTGTGCTCTGTGAGTGAGCTCTGTGGGTGAGCTCTGTGAGTGAGCTCTGTGGGTGAGCTCTGTGAGGGAGCTCTGTGAGGGAGCTCTGTGGGTGAGCTCTGTGGGTGTGCTCTGTGAGTGAGCTCTGTGGGTGAGCTCTGTGAGTGAGCTCTGTGGGTGAGCTCTGTGAGTGAGCTCTGTGAGTGAGCTCTGTGGGTGAGCTCTGTGGGTGAGCTCTGTGAGTGAGCTCTGTGCTCTGTGGGTGAGCTCTGTGAGTGAGCTCTGTGGGTGAGCTCTGTGAGTGAGCTCTGTGGGTGAGCTCTGTGAGTGAGCTCTGTGGGTGAGCTCTGTGAGTGAGCTCTGTGGGTGTGCTCTGTGAGTGAGCTCTGTGAGTTAGCTCTGTGGGTGAGCTCTGTGGGTGAGCTCTGTGAGTGAGCTCTGTGGGTGTGCTCTGTGAGTGAGCTCTGTGAGTTAGCTCTGTGGGTAAGCTCTGTGAGTGAGCTCTGTGGGGGAGCTCTGTGGGTAAGCTCTGTGAGTGAGCTCTGTGAGGGAGCTATGTGGGTGAGCTCTGTGGGTGTGCTCTGTGAGTGAGCTCTGTGGGTGAGCTCTGTGAGTGAGCTTAGGGGAGGGGGGGGCATTAAACGTGAAAAAGACTCAGACAGCAGGTGACTGATGTGCTTTTATTAATTCTTTATACATACGCAAGTGTGTGTGTGTGTGTGTGTGTGTTTGTATCTCATCCTGGCTATCTCCACCATCTACAGGTGTGTGTGTGTGTGTGTGTGCGGAATATTCTGTTCTTGCCTGTCAGAAAATGACAGAGGAAATGTAATCAGATGAAACTGCAAGGCTGTGGGTGAGTGATTTGTTTTGAGCCACAGTGGAGGAACGCCGAGAGGCTTTCTGTGCGTGGCGCCATGGCGATGACCTTGTCTGGCGAGGTTGTGTGTGTGTGTGGTTACCAGTGGTTACGGGCAGAGGGATAAAAAAACAGCTTGTATACTCGCTGTGTTGGGTTACTAATTCAGACCAACAGGCTGGGATGCTCGGAGCGGACCCAGATTCATTGAGTTACTCACCCCACCTCCATGGAACCTACTACGACTTATTTTTCACTATTTGTGGAAAACTAATTTATTCTGTCTAACTCTCACATAGGCTTACACAAAACTTGTATATATATATATATATATATATATATATATATATATATATATATATATATATATATATATAGCATTACACAAGCTCCTATCCAAATAATTCCAACATAATTAACACACGACAAACTGTATGTGACAAAATCGGTGGCTTCTTAAGGATAGTTTTAAGATGCGCCAGCAGTTAGATGTGCAAGTGGCTGGATGGGTGGGAGAAAACATGCCACAAGTCACATTTATGAAAAGGTAGAGATGGAGGAGTTTATAAGTGTGGCTGACGCGCCTTCACTCTCTTGTAACATGGGATCTAATGACGAACGGGACCACGTGGATGAGTGAAGGATTCCGCTTGCCTCTCTGCTGATGCTGGGAATGTTTGAGCAGATTAGTGAAACAAGTGGGCCACATGCTAGCTCATTACACCAGGGTACCTCTGGTTTCCCCTGTATCTGCCGTCTCTGTTTGTCTAAATACAGGTGAGGAGATTATTAATAGCACATGTGCCATATGGGACTCAACAGGGGTGGGTGTCTGCTGATGGCACAAAGCAAAAAAAAAAAAACAACAATGTTGATTTTTCTCACCGCGCCCAGAAAAAACAATGCCAAACTTCAGGGCTGTGCAAAAATTCCAAAAATAAACTAGAAATCCTGAATCTGCCTAGAGAGAACAGCTTGAGGTTTAGCAGCTGAAGGGACCTACATGTGCACAGGGCCACAACTGTTGTAGTACAGGGAAATAGCTCTATAATGATCATTCCCAGACCTTACAAGCTCTATAGGATGGGGGGGGCATTCCTATAGTACGGGGATCCCTGTTATTTAGAGTTGTACAGAATGACGCTGTGGGGTCCCTGTTATATAGAGTTCTCAGAATATCTTCAGTTATAATCTCAGACAAACAGCGGTACACCCTCCTCTGTAATCATCTAATGATGGCTTGTTCAATCTCTACAATACAGAGGATGACACAGTTTATATGAAATGTGAGAATCTGAGAATGTGTACTTCAGGTAATTTGGAAATTTTCTTCATATTTATTTAGTTTTAATGTCACTGCACTAAAAATTAAATCATCCTTTTCCCAAAAAAAATAGGTCAAAGCAATATCAGAACCATGAAAAATACTGCTTCAAAAAGATATTAAGCTCTCCAAGGGATCATTCATGATATCAGCATGAGACAGATTTGCACAGGGAATATTTCTGTGACATAATAAAGGTACTATTTTCAAAATGAGCTCAACAAAAAAAAGTCCAGTGAGAGTCTCTCTGTGGCAGGTGCCAGATTAAAATATCACAATATTGAGCATGGAGGGGTCGTGAAACATGGACTGTTCCATAATTCTGTAAAACAGAGAGTTTCTCCGGAGTCTGCTTACCCCCTGACTCTGGGACAGTGTACCGCCAGAGTTACGTCTAGTGACTTAAATGGGAGATACTAGGGTTGCCAGTCTGATTTAAAAATCCCGGACTAAAGTGCCATGTCATGGATTTACAGTTTTTTACAATTGGTTACAAGCATGTCTTAATGCTAGACTCACTTTTTCAAAACTCTTCACACTGTTAGCACAACAGAAGTCAATGCGGACCAGACTGTGACTGACTCTTGCCTTGCTTTAACACAAAATGCATTGGTTTAACACGAAAGACATTCAATGACCACAGCTTTCAAAATTCTTGAATTATTTTCTCACTCAAAGTCAACCACCAGCAAAACTATGTGCATCTACAGTCCATTTTGCAAATGCTTACATATTGTTAAATTTAAAGTTCAAAACCTAACCTAACCTACATTCAAATGGACAGCAATTTGCCAAATTACAAACACCCCATTGAAATACATTCAAAATCCTAAAAAAAAGATGATTGTGGAGACAAATAGTGAAAAATTATTGATTGAAATGATGTAAATGAGACCAACCACAGGTGATTCCCATCTCAGTTAGAGACCTACCCTGGTGTTTTCCCCTGGTGATCTCCTTACCACCTATAAAAGGTGACATCTTTGAAATGTTTTTTTTTACACCTCAACTTCAAAATGGAGCCTGCAAGAGGCAGAGGAGAAAGAGTGGCACGGAGAGGGAGAGCAGTCCGCATGCGTGGTGGTGTAAGACAGCAGCAGAGAAGACCAAGAGCTGTAGTCTCTGATGAGATTAGGGCTACTGTAATTGACCATGTAATCAACCATGGACTATCATTGAGAGTGGCTGGTCCCAGAATGCAGCCAAATCTGGCCCGCTCAACGGTGGCATCAATTGTCAGAATCTTCCTGCGAACCAACAGGTAATATGTATTCTGAAAAGGCATGACTGCATATTACAGTGATACATTGATCTACAGTAAGCCTGTAGAAAATCTATCGCTTGTGTGTAATTCTTGTTGTATTTCTTCTTTAGGACTCAACGACTACCTCCCACAGGAGGGAGGGATAGAATCTTCACTAATGTTCAGGAAACGGAAATTGTTGATACGGTTTACAACCACAAACCACACAATCAGATGTCCCTTGTCAATGCAATGAATGCTGGATGTGAGGACATATCCGCAGAGGATTGCCAAGCTTGGATCCGGCATGCCAAAAGATTATTTCCCCAGTGTTTGGCGAGGGAGAACATTCGGTGTGATGTGGAGGAAAACATGTGGCCAAACACAGGAGACCGGATGGACTAACATGATTTGTGTGTTTTGTTTTGTGTTTTATTTTTTGAGCAAACTATTACAGTATTGACTTTTGTTTTCCTTACAGAAATTTCATTTACTGTAGTTTATTTTTGAATTACTTTATTGCAAAAAAAAAGAAAAGAAAAAGAAAACCCTGGCAAAAATAAAGCACATTGAAGCTTTTCCTGTTTTCCTCTTGCATTTCTATGACTTCCTGTAGTATACTGTAGTACATTCTATAAAGAGTTACCATTCTTATTGTATTTTGTAATGGGAACTTTGTTTACTGTAAAATAAGACAATGTACACATTTCCTATACTATCAATAATAACATATATATATATATATATATATATATATATATATATATATATACATATATTCATCTCAGGCCCCATTCCAACCCTGGGGAAAGGAATTGAATCTTTTAGCAGACTTCTTGGCCTGAATACATGGCTGACATCAGCGTGCCTCACCCATGGGATAAAGTTTATTGACAATTTCAATATCTTTTGGAACTGCAAAGACCGCTTCAGACCCGATGGGGTTCATCCAAACAACACTGGATCCAGACTACTTGGTGCCAACCTACATCATGCTCTTGGAATGCCATTCCCAAACAAGATAAGCGCGAAGGACAGCGCACACAGGCAGACAGCTGGTATCTCTCCCCCCTCACCTGACCCTCTGCTCCACATCACCCAAGGCACTCGGGGGATGTCTCTGTCCAAATCAGGGACCCAACGACCCCCCTCTCCCCCTCCACCACACTCACCAATCAAGGAGTTAATCAAAGCTGCCACGCTAAAGCTCAGTCAAATTGATGAAATATTACACAGCAATAACCACAGACATCATCACTCAGGTGTCTACCAGAGATGAGACAGACCCCATGCCGCTTCTTTAAACATACCGGTGATCTTAAACAGCCGGTGGCATGGTCAAACACATCGCAACAATCACAGACCATCCGGTACCTGTCTCAGTAATCTTAAATTTGTTACTGTTCAGCCACAACCAGTCTTCTTTCCTGTCACAGAATCCCTACAGCTGAAATTAGCTATTTTTAATGTCAGATCATTGGCTAACAAATCCTTTTTGGTTAATGATCTGATAATTGAAAGGAATTTGCATTGCATGTTTTTAGTTGAGACCTGGCTAAACAGCACTACTGGTGTAGCAACACTGATAGAGGCTTGTCCTCCAAACTATAATTTGTATCAGTCAGTCAGACAAAATAGGAAAGGAGGGGGGATTGCAGCCATTTTCTCTACACAGTTTGTGTGTAATGATATGGACCTGGGTGAATTTACATCATTTGAATATCTCGCTCTTGAGCTCAAAGCAGAATTATCAGTGCTCATCATTACATTATATCGGCCACCAAGATATTCATCACTATTTCTACAGGAATTCTCAGAGCTGATCTCACTTGGTATCACTAGATATGATAGATTAATCCTGAATGGAGACCTGAATATTCATATTAATAAAAAGAATGACTCCAAAGCTATGGAGCTTATGAATTTACTGGACAGCTTTGAACTTACCCAACATGTAAAGGAAGCCACTCATCAGCATGGTAACACCCTAGACTTAGTAATAACAACAGGGTTAAACATTGATAACGTTTTAGTACTTGAATTACCTATTTCTGACCATCACTGTGTGTTTTTTGATGCCAACCTAACCTTAACAAAGACCAAAAGGGAATTTTTGGTCCAAAGGAGATTCCTAGATAGCAAGGCTGAAGCAAAGTTTTCTAATATCATGAGATCGCTTGAGCCAGTTATTTATGACTGCTCTTTAAATGACATGGTTGAAAATTTCAACAATACCTTGTCATCTGCTCTAAATACTGTTGCTCCACTAAAGATTAAAAAGAGGTCGACTGACAGAATCTCCCCATGGCTAAACAATAACAGTGTTAATGATATTAAGAGAATCTGTCGGGCAGCTGAAAGAAAATGGAGGAAAACTAGGCTCACAGTTCACTGTAATATATACAAAGAAGCCATGACTGCCTATAACAAAGCAATACGTCTGGCAAGAAAAGATTACTTTTCCAAGATTATTACAGAAAATGAAAACAAGAATACACCTAGCATTCTTTTTTCAACAATTGATCGATTGATTAACCCTGTGATGACTGCTGATCCTGACATTGCGTCCAGTTCCGCATCTAGATGTAATGAGTTTGCTACTTTCTTTCAAGAAAAGATATCCAGTATTCGCTCACAAATCTCCCAGGTCAATGTAACTACAGAATTAGATGATCAATGTAGACAAATTGATACTGTCATGGATTCATTTGAGCAGATTGACACGCAAGCTTTGAGTGAAATTATCTCTCAGATTAAACCCTCAACCTGCTCACTTGATCCCATCCCCACAAAGTTCTTCAAAAAGGTGTATAATTGTTTACTTGATGATGTTTTGGAAATTGTGAACTATTCTCTATCGGCTGGCATATTCCCCACCACCTTGAAATCTGCCATTGTGAGACCAACACTGAAAAAAAGGCATTTAGACAGCTCTGTGCTCAGTAATTTCAGGCCTATATCCAACATCCCTTTTTTAAGTAAAATCCTAGAAAAAATTGTTTTTAGACAACTGAATCAATTTCTGATTAGATACAACACCCTTGAAAAATACCAATCAGGCTTCCGATCTAACCATAGCACAGAGACTGCCCTGGTAAAGGTTGTAAATGACCTGCGGGTAACCATTGACAGTGGTGGTGTTGCTGTTCTAGTTTTACTGGACTTGAGTGCTGCGTTTGATACAGTGGATCACAACATTTTAATGCACCGTCTGGAACATTGGGTGGGTCTTTCGGGACTAGTACTAGAGTGGTTTAAATCATACCTTACTGGGAGAGGATTTGTTGTTGCACTAGGAGACGCTGTGTCTGACACGGTTAGCATTACATGTGGGGTCCCTCAAGGATCTATTCTTGGGCCTTTACTGTTCTCTTTGTATATGCTACCACTGGGTAACATCATTAGAAAGCATAGTGTTAATTTCCACAGCTATGCTGATGACACACAATTGTACATTTCTGTGTTCCCTGGTGATACAAGTCCACTCAGCTCACTGGAGAAGTGTCTGAAAGATATAAAAATGTGGATGTCCCAAAATTTTCTCCAGCTGAACGATGACAAAACAGAGGCCATTTTGATTGGACCAAGACCTCAAAGAGATGCAATATCAAAAAATCTAGAGCATCTGGGCCTATGCAGTAATCGGGAAGCCAAGAATCTAGGCGTTATTATAGATAATGACCTAACCTTTGAACCCCATATAAGAAATGTTACTAAAATTGCCTTCTTTCATTTAAGAAACATTGCAAAGGTCAGACCTCTCCTCCGACAAGCAGACGCAGAAAAACTTATGCATGCTTTTATCACAAGTCGCCTTGACTACTGCAATAGCCTTCTCTCTGGTCTCCCCCAAAAAAGCATTAGAAAACTACAGTTAGTTCAGAATGCGGCTGCAAGGGTATTGACTGGCACAAAAAAGAGAGACCACATTACCCCCACACTCCTTAAACTACACTGGCTACCTGTGCGTTTTAGAATAGATTTTAAGGTTCTTCTTCTAGTTTTTAAAACGATAAAAGGTTTAGCACCAACATACTTAGGTGACTGCATTCAGGAACATGTGCCTAATAGAACCCTTAGATCCTCCACTGCTTCTCTCTTAGTGATTCCCAAAGTAAACCGTAAGAGAAGCGGTGAGGCGGCTTTTAGCTCTTATGCCCCTAGGCTCTGGAACGCCTTACCAGGCAATATCAAAGAGGCAGAAACTCTTAACATTTTTAAGAAACTTCTTAAAACACACCTATTTAAACTTGCCTTTAGTTAGCTTGCTCTGCCTTTTAATTTTAATTTAAATTTAATTTTCTTACTTTTAAGACTGATGTGTGTTTTTTATTAAAATTATTTTTTTTTTTTTAAATTAATTTTATTACCATGTAATTGATTTATTTTTAAGCTTATTTATCTTTTTAAAGCTGTTTTATCTATTATTTTATTTTATTTCTTTTCTTTCTTTTATTCTGTATAGTGGGGTGAAAGAAGAGGCCAGTAGGGCGCTCAATTTAAAAGTTTGACTAGGGACCGACGGGTTCGTCACTCTGCGGAGTGATTCAAACTGTGGAGGCTGTATGCTGCTCCCACCCATGGGCAAATGAAAATCAAAACGTAGAAAGAGGCCAGTAGGGCGCTCAACTTAAAAGTTGACTAGGGACCGACGGGTTCGTCACACTGCGAAGTGACTCAAACTGTGGAGGCTGTATGCTGCTCCCACCCATGGGAAAATATACCTCGAAGGAGGGACATTGTCTCGTAAATGTTCTATTGCCTTTATGTCTATTTTTCTTCTATTGCTTTTGTTCTGTATTTTGTTTTCTATTGTTGTGAAGCACTTTGGGCTGCATTTTATGTATGAAAGGTGCTATACAAATAAAGTTTATTATTATTATTATTATTATATATACTCACAACAAAAAACTAGAGAGCACAAAATGATTTACTACTTCAAAGATTGCCATAAAATGACACATCTACTGTAATGCTACCTGTTGTTAGTGTTTTTTAGGTAATTGTGTTATGAGTGACAAAGTGTTGCTGTTGGAGAAAACTAGTGCTGGTGTTTTGTAGTTTTGGTGCATTTTGGGTGTGAAATTAACTGTTGTGCCATGCTGCGTATTGGTTCAGACAACAGTGTGAAGAGTTTGAAAAAGTGGACTCGGTATTGAGACAAGTTTGTAACCAATTGTAAAAAACTATAATCAAAGATTGTTTTTTTTGTTTTTCTCAAATGGAGATTTCACCAAATGGCCTTTCCAATCTGGCAGAAGCTGGGTAAAATGTATTATCTCTGCAGTTGTTGGTGTTATTACTGCAGTCCACACAGTTCTCTCTTATGATGATGGTCTGTATGTTTATTCTCTGAATGGGGCCATACACAGGGGGCCTTGGTGGGTCCTATTTATTTATTAATGTTTCTATAGCAACGCTCTTCATGTTTTTCATCAAGAATATTTAACTGCAATGACTTTCCTCAAAGATATAGTGTGTGTGTGTGTGTGTGTGTGTGTGTGTGTGTGTGTGTGTGTGTGTGTGTGTGTGTGTGTGAGTGTGTGTGTGTGTGTGTGTGTGTGTGTGAGTGTGTGTGTGTGTGTGTGTGTGCGTGCGTGCGTGCGTGCGTGCGTGCGTGCGCGCGTGCGTGCGTGTGTGTGTGTGTGTGTATGATATTGCGTGCAGTGAATGTGAAAACTGTGAATGAAAGTGTGTATGTCTGGGTGTGTGTGGGTATGTGAGTGTGCA
>JAINUF010000025.1:1114312-1125511 GCA_029718625.1 Synaphobranchus kaupii
CGGAAGATTTCCGTGCCGTTTTGCGCATCTGTTTGTGAGGTGCTAACCTTCTGCATCAAGGCTCAGATGTGCAGCAGTGTGCTGGAGCTGGGGGTTACCCAAAGTGCCGTTTGAAAATGAACGAACGAACAACAGAAAATACACGGGGTGAGTTTCTTCGATTTGAAGCAGACACATTTCCTGCGGGGGGAGCCTGCGGTCGTCTCTACTGTTCATTCCTCCCCTCTCTCCGACCTTAAAGATCGCCAATTCCGCGGGGCACAGTCGGCCGTAATTAAAGAGTGCAGTTTTTTTTTTTTTTTTTACATTTTCTGTTCCGATATCGACCGTGTCATTTGTTCATTCATTATTTACAATGGTTGTGATTACAGATCATCACCGGCGCCGGTGACCGTACATACTAAATCACCTCTGTTTAGTCATTAAGGATGCATCCCATCAGCCTCCAAAGTCCTGAGCCACGACTCCATCTGCTTCAGAAGCCTTTTCCAACGGAATAGTGAAGTTTTTGCTGCCTGCTGGAAATGATTATTGATAGATTTGCACTCAGAGTCTCTACCTTTAAGAATAATTTTCTTCAAAAAAAAAAATGTCATGAAATTGAATTGGAATGTTACATCATGCTGAAATATTTGAGTATAACAATAACTGCAACAAGAAAAGGTCTTCATCACAAATCATTGCCTACTGAGGCCTGGGTATTCAGCGAACAATTTTTGGTACTTGGAATGTCCGTGGAACTTAAGGAATGTTCGGATAAATGTTCTCTCGGGAGCAGCCCAAGGATGTTTTACTGACGTGAGTAAGTAACTCATGTGAAGATGGTGTAAGAAGTTTAATGCTTTCAATTGTTGCCCAAGAAAAGAAAAAAAAGATTTAAAAAATGTTTTAATCAGTTGGGATCATTCACTGAGGAAATTAAAAGCAGTTTCTGTAATTAACTTAAAAAAAATGTGCACCTTTTAAAAGATGTAAGTCTTGCAAATCTGACACTTCTTCCGTTTAGTCAATCTTTATAAAGATATCAATGGATTTATTTATCTCAGGGCCAAAACAAATCAAGGAATGCTCTCTAATGACGCAATACATGTAGCAATACATACATGTGGCACAACTCTCCACCGTGTTGCTGAAAGACTTGTCATCCATGTCAGTTATCATCTACATGTGCGCCGGGTGCAAATGAGCTCAACACGAGGTCACGACCCCGTGGAGCACTGCCTGTGATGGGGGACGCAGCTGGAATTAGGTCTGGCACTGTAAGCGATTAAAGGGAAAATGTAATTAAATCCTCCGTTTGTGAGCATAAGGATTACCTCCGCTGCTCGCAGTAAATCCCCACAGCGCTAAAACCTCTTTCAGTATGGCCTGGACAGGTAGGGACTCACCTGAGCCAATGATTGTGGCTAGGGGAACCTTATGCTTCCATTAAGGTGTGTCCGGGATACTGATAACTGTGAAAGCTTACTTCAGAATGCATGAAAAATCCAGCGATAATTCAGTCTAACCTCATGCAGTGCTAATCTGCTGCAGGTATGTTCATTCTTATTAGGCTTGAACAGCATAGCAAGTTCAAACTATTTAGTCATACAAATATGTGGCAAACTCAAAAGTGCTAATTTTGCTAATAATATCGGAAAGTGAGGGACTTCTTTCCTGGAAAAGCAGATGCAATCTGTCTTTAACAAACTGGATCTCATTTCTAACATTTTTCATCTCTGAAAGGAACATGTTGAAAAGCACTTCTCAGCCTCGTTAATTGACCATGCTAGAACATACAGTGCAACCTGTTCTCACTCCATCTCTCAAGCAATGCACCTGCTAACATGGCAACCTCCTGCCCTTACTACCAAACAAATAACTAACACATTTTTATATCTAAGACCATTACAAAATATGTCATACTCCCTTCTCTGTCATACTCCCTTCTCTGAAGCATTTATCACAAAAACCCCCACTGCTGTCAATCTTATGTGACTCATAGGGAAGATCTGTTTTGATTTTGAATCATAATAATAATTATAATAATGCATGACATTTATATAGCGCCTTTCTAGATACTCAAAGCGCTTTACAATGATGAGGGGGAAACTCGCCTCTACCACCACCAATCATTGAATCTTGTTGATTCACATATGAAAATTGCCTAATAGGATTTTTGTAGGTTTTTTATATATATTTTTTGAATAGTCATATACGATGGTTACACAGGAAGGTTTAATCTTGTGTGTTATATTGGACTCACATTGGGTTAACTATATATATATATATACACAGTGTGAATGTGAATTTTTCTCGCCAATGTTGAGTGTTTTTCTTCCCACTGGGGAGTTTTTATCTTGTTTTGCTTGTTGGGGGTTCAGGCCTGGTTTTTCCCCAATTCTCCTTCTGTTTCTCTGTACAGCGTCTTTGTGACAGTTCTCTGTAAAAACGCTATACAAATACTATTTAATTTTATTGAAATTCTGCTGGTTTTTGTTGTTACTCACTACTTAATTGATCAATTAAAGCAGCCGATAACAGTTAATTCACCTCACCTGGTTTCTTGGGTCTGAACTGGTTGCTGATATTAAGGCGAAAACAACAACCATCAGACCCTGTGGCCCTCCAAGACCAGGAACGAATTTCACTGCCTTAGACTCATGTTGGATGGATGTGTTGGGGGAGGTTTGGACTTCAGGACTTCCTGATGAACATGAAATGGAAATGCTTGAAGTATAGCTGCCTGATACGCCTGACAGGGAATTATGGGAAAGTGCAGGAAAATGGAGTTTGGCTGAGAGTGGCATGACCCCAGTCACAGGAGGTGACACAATGACGCATTGCCAGTGAAAACAAAAGGTCAACATGATTCCCTTATGGTTCCTTTTTTAATCTCCTCTTTAGTAAACGGAGGATTAGATTTATACCTGACATTGGTCAGCATTGCCCTGAGGGCATTTTAACAAGCAATGAATCAACTTGTCACAGTGGCTTTACAGATATGAGGAAAAACATGGATTTTTAGTCATCCTTAGAATAATTTTTTTTTGCCTTGGTATTTGCAGTTAGTGTTCTGGGCTGGGTTGCACCGGTCATACGTAAGTTCGTGACTAAGTTTGCGCGTAAAGTATTTACTAGGTCCTTAGTTGCTACTAGTTAGTTTCAAACTATCGCTTTACTAAATTTGGTTGCACCACCAATACGTAAGTAATGTCTTAGCTAGTGAAAACTAAGTAATGCTTTGCTTAGTTCAATACTAAGGTAAACATTGTCGCTTTATCATGACGATAACAAATCCATAACCAATCAATCAACAAGCTACAATGTAAACACGGAAATAAACTTTGCATTGAGTTTAACAGGCTACGTCTATTTTGCATTCCATGGAAAAAAAATAGAACATTGAACAGAATTACAATGTGTGCATGTTTATGTTTTTACGAATAAAATTCAAAATATCCTTATTTGTTTGTTTAGCCTATTTATTTATGTTACAGCCATTATGTGCTTTGAAAATATATGGAAACTTACAAGTTACATACCTAAGTTACATAACGGGAGTGTTCTGTTTGCTTTGAAACTGAACGTTTCCACGCGTCAACTATTTTTACAGTGTTTTCTGAAGAAACGGCGGAGGTAGCCAATTAGATGAACAGACGGTTACAGTTTATTTGTGTATTTTTTAAATATTTTCTTGCAACGGACCGAATGGCAACAAGATTTCAAAACAACGGTTTAGTAGGAATAACGGTAAGAGCCTCCGAAACGCTCTAAACGGGCCATGTTTTCATTTTGTTTTCCGTTGGTTATGGTTACGCCACAATTTACACCTCCTTAGGGGTAGGTGTAAATATTTAGTAGCTACTAAGCTCAACGTACAAACTAGTTTGTGTGGTGCAACCCATTTTTATTTAGTAATGTGTAAACCTTCATTTAGTAAACACTTACGTTATAACTAGCCTACGTTTGAACTTACGTATAGCTGGTGCAACCGGCCCCTGGTAGCTACACATATACATTTATGGCAACCTCTGCCTCAAATTCATAAGAACATTAATCTTTATACACCCGTATACCGTCGAAAAGGTGGAAACCCCATATTTTATACGGGCAAACCGTATGGGTCTACACCTATGCTTGCAGGTAGTGTGATTGTCTACGCGACCCCAACACCCAACACACGTGCACATAGGCACGCACGCACGCACGCCTCTGTTGAAAATGACAACAGAGTAGATGCAATCTGTGATTGGTTGAAAAGTGTGAAGTAACGATTACATTTTTATATTTGGGTTGTTGAAATGTTGGACATGTAGTACATTCACATATTGGAAGGGACAAAAAAAACTTTCTATTCTTATAGAAAGTTTCAGGCAACCCCATCCTGAAATCAGGTGACCCCACTTGGGGTCGCGACCCACAGTTTGGGAACCCCTGGTGTACAGCCATTGTAAAATGAGTAGCCTACATGGCGTGGGTAGCTACTTGGACAGCATGCCATTTTCTGTTTGCTGGCTGCATCAAAGCTCAAACGGGGACTCGGCAGCAGCTTGAGCAAGTGTGTTTTGAGAGAGAGAGAGAGAGAGAGAGAGAGAGACGAGAGAGAGGAGAGAGAGAGAGAGAGAGAGAGAGAGAGGAGGGAGAGAGAGAGAGAGAGAGAGAGAGGAGAGAGAGAGAGAGAGAGAGAGAGAGAGAGAGAGGGAGAGAGAGAGAGAGAAGCCACTGTGAGTGCTGTCCTGGAGCTCAGCCCCTACATTATTACCTTGTCATGCCCAGATTTCAGGATCAAAACGGTGCGGTCCCAGTTTTTAAACGCCACTGACTGTGACAGGGAGGATTATGTGAAACTCCATTCAAATTTCCCCATGATCTGGAAATCCATATTTGGGCAAAGGTTTTTACTCTGCATTACATCAGACTTCCAAGGCATATAGTGCCAATGATCTTATTCAGTTACTTTTGCTTAAGGAGCCAATGCATTGCTTGTCTGTATATTTTCAACTCATAATAGGCTATTAAATCCCACACATTATTGCAATATTATATACATTAGTACAGTCTAGGATACAAGCATTTATTTTCCAGGTGGGTGGATTTTTAATGATTTCATATTTGTAACAACATAAAATAACATAAATAACATTTCAAGTTTGGGGTTGTGAAACTCCATTTTTAATTTACAGAAAAGGTCAAATAATGAAGGTGTATGTGACACAAATAATAGCTATGCAAGGCACAAGGGATTTGATGTACAAACAAAAGTGAATTGAGTCCAAGCTCAACTAGAAGACTATCCCTTGACCAGGGAAAGTTCCTGAATTTTAATCCTCAACTTTGTGCAATTGTAAATCAATCATGTATGTCATTTTTTCCATTGCAGTTGTCACACGGCAAATGGAACAAGAAGTGAAATGGTTCCTTCATTAATCATCCTGCTGTTTTGAGAGGGTGGGGCTGCAGTATAGCTACCCCTTGGGCTGTTAGCCCTGAGGAGGTGAGGCTATCTGATATCTGCAGGTTTCCCAACGTCATTACATTCCAACACAGAGGGCCTAACGGCGGTGATTTATTGTCATTGGCCCACGCATGACAATAATGCTTAGCCTCGCTGTAATTGGATGGTTTTGCTGCGTTTGCGTCGTGCTAGGTGAGCTGAAGTCTTGGGAGGGCAAGGGATGAAATCTTGAGATGACAACCCCAAAAAAGAGAGAGAGATTTAAAAAAATAAAAGCTTTTTGTCCAATTAATGGTATTGAAAATGACCTTGTGCTTCCCTGTGGCAGCCGCTGTACAGGAAGTCTCCTCTAAGAGCACACAGAGCACGCTCAGGAGTTACCTAGTAACCACATTTAATGAAAGGAGAGCAGCTCTTTTTTATGATTATTCCCGTCTAATCTGCCCGTGTTTCCACCACTCAGCGGAAGGATAGAAGTCTGTATTAGCAGATATGAGCAGCTGATCGAGGAAACCTTCTCCCAATGTCACCTCCACTGGCGCGCGAGGCCAACGCGCGAGCCGCCGTTCCCCAAGCCGCCGTCCCACCCCGCCAGCGTCAGAGAAATGTATTCCTGTTTGCACTTAAAACCCCCCAGTGCGATAAAGAGGTGTATTTACAGACAGGAGAAATCTATCACTGCTCTAGAGAAATAATGAGAGATAGAGAGAGAGTGAGAAACAGAGAGTGAGATACAGAGAGAGAGAGAGATACAGAGAGAGGGGGGGGGGGAGATACAGAGAGAGAGTGGGGGGGGAGAGAGAAAGAGAGAGAGATACAAAGAGAGGGAGAGAGAGAAAGAAAGGAAGAGAGAGAGAGAGGGAGAGAGAGAAAGAAGGGAAGATAGAGAGGGAGGGAGAGAGAGAAAGAGAGGAAGAGAGAGAGATAGGGAGAGGGAGAGAGAGAAAGAAAGGAAGAGAGAGAGATCAGGGAGAGGGAGAGACAGGATTTTATTCCTGTGTAGAGCTGTGATGCAGGGCTGAGGAGGTAGAAGTAAAAATTAAATGAAGGCTTGTTGGCGTTTCGCATCTCAAAACTGTGACCTGAGAACCGATCCAGAGTACAGAGACTTCCTGTGCATTCTGTGGATAACTGAAGATAGATGGAAGGGGTTAGGGGGTTAGGTTACGGGGTTTAAACCTGTGGAAATGGAGGTGAAGCAGGGTGGCACTGTGGTGTAAGGTTTAATAGGGTAGCCCAGGCTCAGCACTACTTGGTCTGACCGGCTCCATTGTGCATTCATCTGTATAATTGGATAGTATGTAAAACGTCAGCTGCGTAAGTTGCTCTGGAGAACAATGCAGGTTTTTCTGATTTCTGTTGCAGTGCTGGAAGCCAATAAAACGGCCCAATGTTGACTTTGAGTCTACAGAGAAAGGGAATGTTGGTACCAATGCACTTCCTGCATCGACTATTTGCTGCAGGAAATTAAGAACAAAATGGTGGGTGAAACAAAAGAATAACAACAAAACACTCAACACCCAAATTCATGAATATGTACTCAGGGATGAGTTTGGAATATGTACTCAGGGATGAGTTTGGAATATGTACTCAGGGATGAGTTTGGAATATGTACTCAGGGATGAGTTTGGAATTAGTCAGGGATGAGTTTGGAATATGTACTCAGGGATGAGTTTGGAATTAGTCAGGGATGAGTTTGGAATATGTACTCAGGGATGAGTTTGGAATTAGTCAGGGATGAGTTCGGAATATGTACTCAGGGATGAGTTTGGAAGGGGACAGGTTTCTGTCAGAGTGGGGAGAGTGCTGGTCTGAGAGGACTAGTATTGCTGATTCTGTGGGAGAATGCAATCTGTCAGTAACAGGGTTTATATAATCTGTCAGTGCTGTAACTGGGTTTATATAATATGTCAGTGCTGTAACAGGGTTTATATAATCTGTCAGTGCTGTAACAGGGTTTATATAATCAGTCAGTGCTGTAACAGGGTTTATATAATCTGTCAGTGCTGTAACAGGGTTTATATAATCAGTCAGTGCTGTAACAGGGTTTATATAATCTGTCAGTGCTGTAACAGGGTTTATATAATCAGTCAGTGCTGTAACAGGGTTTATATAATCAGTCAGTGCTGTAACAGGGTTTATATAATCTGTCAGTGCTGTAACAGGGTTTATATAATCAGTCAGTGCTGTAACAGGGTTTATATAATCTGTCAGTGCTGTAACAGGGTTTATATAATCAGTCAGTGCTGTAACAGGGTTTATATAATCTGTCAGTGCTGTAACAGGGTTTATATAATCAGTCAGTGCTGTAACAGGGTTTATATAATCTGTCAGTGCTGTAAACATGGTTTATATAATCTGTCAGTGCTGTAACAGGGTTTATATAATCAGTCAGTGCTGTAACAGGGTTTATATAATCTGTCAGTGCTGTAACAGGGTTTATATAATCAGTCAGTGCTGTAACAGGGTTTATATAATCTGTCAGTGCTGTAACATGGTTTATATAATCTGTCAGTGCTGTAACAGGGTTTATATAATCAGTCAGTGCTGTAACTGGGTTTATATAATCTGTCAGTGCTGTAACATGGTTTATATAATCTGTCAGTGCTGTAACAGGGTTTATATAATCAGTCAGTGCTGTAAAAGGGTTTATATAATATGTCAGTGCTGTAAAAGGGTTTATATAATCTGTCAGTGCTGTAACAATGTTTATCTAATCTGTCAGTGCTGTAACTGGGTTTATATAATATTCCAGTGCTGTAACAGGGTTTATATAATTTGTCAGTGCTGTAACAATGTTTATATAATCTGTCAGTGCTGTAACTGGGTTTATATAATCTGTCAGTGCTGTAACGGGGTTTATATAATCTGTCAGTGCTGTAACATGGTTTATATAATCTGTCCAGTGCTGTAACAGGGTTTATATAATCTGTCAGTGCTGTAACATGGTTTATATAATCTGTCAGTGCTGTAACAGGGTTTATATAATCAGTCAGTGCTGTAACTGGGTTTATATAATCTGTCAGTGCTGTAACATGGTTTATATAATCTGTCAGTGCTGTAACAGGGTTTATATAATCAGTCAGTGCTGTAAAAGGGTTTATATAATATGTCAGTGCTGTAAAAGGGTTTATATAATCTGTCAGTGCTGTAACAATGTTTATATAATCTGTCAGTGCTGTAACTGGGTTTATATAATATTCCAGTGCTGTAACAGGGTTTATATAATTTGTCAGTGCTGTAACAATGTTTATATAATCTGTCAGTGCTGTAACTGGGTTTATATAATCTGTCAGTGCTGTAACGGGGTTTATATAATCAGTCAGTGCTGTAACTGGGTTTATATAATCTGTCAGTGCTGTAACATGGTTTATATAATCTGTCAGTGCTGTAACAGGGTTTATATAATCAGTCAGTGCTGTAAAAGGGTTTATATAATATGTCAGTGCTGTAACAGGGTTTATATAATCTGTCAGTGCTGTAACAATGTTTATATAATCTGTCAGTGCTGTAACTGGGTTTATATAATATGTCAGTGCTGTAACAGGGTTTATATAATGTGTCAGTGCTGTAACAATGTTTATATAATCTGTCAGTGCTGTAACTGTGTTTATATAATCTGCCAGTGCTGTAACAGGGTTTATATAATTTGTCAGTGCTCGTAACAGTGTTTATATAATCTGTCATTGCTGTAAGGGGATTTATATAATATGTCAGTGTTGTAACGGGGTTTATATAATCTGGCAGTGCTGTAACATGATTTATATAATCTGTTAGTGCTGTAACTGGGTTTATATAATCTGCCAGTGCTATAACAGGGTTTATATAATCTGTCAGTGCTGTAACAATGTTTATATAATCTGTCAGTGCTGTAACTGGGTTTATATAATCTGTCAGTGTTGTAACGGGGTTTTTTATAATCTGGCAGTGCTGTAACATGATTTATATAATCTGTCAGTGCTGTAACGGGGTTCATATAATCTGTCAGTGCTGTAACAGGATTTATATAATATGTCAGTGCTGTAACAGGGGTTTATATAATCAGTCAGTGCTGTAACAGGGTTTATATAATCTGTCAGTGCTGTAACAGGGTTTATATAATCTGTCAGTGCTGTAACAGGGTTTATATAATATGTCATTGCTGTAACGGGATTTATACAATCTGTCAGTGCTGTAACAGGGTTTATATAACATGTCATTGCTGTAACGGGATTTATACAATCTGTCAGTGCTGTAACAGGGTTTATATAATCTGTCAGTGCTGTAACGGGATTTATATAATCTGTCAGTGCTGTAATGGGGTTTATATAATCTGTCAGTGCTGTAACAGGGTTTATATAATATGTCAGTGCTGTAACAGGGTTTATATAATCTGGCAGTGCTGTTACAGGGTTTATATAATCTGTCAGTGTTGTAACAGGGTTTACATAATCTGTCAATACTGTAACAGGGTTTATATAATCTGTCAATGCTGTAACATGGTTTATATAATCTGTCAGTGTTGTAACACAGTTTATATAATCTGTCAGTGCTGTATTATTTTGAGATCATGAGATAAATTCAACGGTCAAAATAAAACAATTTTATGTCAAAGTCACAACTTGTGATCACAATAAAAAATAATTGTGATAAAGATAATGCTCTGATGCAATCATAATAAACTATTGTTATGGCGAGATCACAAGATAAATCAGTCGTCATCACAATAAAATAACTTTTGTTATGGCGAGTTTTATTTTATGTTGCCATCACAAGATAATAAACTGCGATCATAAGAAAACTATTGTTATGCCGGAAGGCTAATATCCTGTTTTGCAGTGTTTGAGTACAGGCTGATATCCTGTTTGCAGTGTTTGAGTACAGGCTAATATCCTGTTTGCAGTGTTTGAGTACAGGCTAATATCCTGTTTGCAGTGTTGAGTGCAGGCTAATATCCTATTTGCAGTGTTTGAGTACAGGCTAATATCCTGTTTGCAGTGTTGAGTGCAGGCTAATATCCTGTTTGCAGTGTTTGAGTACAGGCTAATATCCTGTTTGCAGTGTTGAGTACAGCTAATATCTTGTTTGCAGTGTTTGAGTACAGGCTAATATCCTGTTTGCAGTGTTGAGTACAGGCTAATATCCTGTTTGCAGTGTTTGAGTATAGGCTAATATCCTGTTTGCAATGTTGAGGACAGGCTAATATCCTGTTTGCAGTGTTTGAGTACAGGCTAATATCCTGTTTGCAGTGTTGAGTACAGGTTAATATCCTGTTTGCAGTGTTGAGTACAGGCTAATATCCTGTTTGCAGTGTTTGAGTACAGGCTAATATCCTGTTTGCAGTGTTGAGTACAGGGTAATATCCTGTTTGCTTTGTTGAGCACAGGTTAATATCCTGTTTACAGTGTTTGAGTACAGGCTAATATCCTGTTTGCAGTGTTTGAGTACAGGCTAATATCCTGTTTGCAGTGTTTGAGTACAGGCTAATATCCTGTTTGCAGTGTTGAGGACAGGCTAATATCCTGTTTTCAGTGTTGAGTGCAGGCTAATATCATGTTTGCAGTGTTTGAGTACAGGCTAATATCCTGTTTGCAGTGTTTGAGTACAGGCTAATATCCTGTTTGCAGTGTTTGAGTACAGGCTAATATCCTGTTTGCAGTGTTTGAGTACAGGCTAATATCCTGTTTGCAGTGTTTGAGTACAGGCTAATATCCTGTTTGCAGTGTTGAGTACAGGCTAATATCCTGTTTGCAGTGTTGAGTACAGGCTAATATCCTGTTTGC
>JAINUF010000025.1:1126011-1141011 GCA_029718625.1 Synaphobranchus kaupii
GAGGCGCCACTCCCGGGCCCCATGGGAAATGGAGTTTGTATTCCTGTTGACCACCTGCTGTCATTAAATATCACTCAAAAAACGTTTTCCTTTTTCCGCCAAAATCGTAATCATCTGGCATCCATCATGTGTTTTTCTCCCTCGCCGTTGTGATGTGCGCCAGAGCTCGTATAAATATACGCACCATCACTGCCGCCACTCCCCGCCTCTCAGCTTCATTAATCTCGCCGTTCAATCGCATCCAGAAGGAGTCCTTGAAAATGCTTTTAACGAACAGGTCCTTGGAGTCTCCGGGAGGTGAGAAGGGAAGGATAGAAAAGACTCATAGATTGATTTTCCCATCATGCCTTGCAATAGCATTGATATTGATTGCTCTGGGGACAGAAGCGTGGGTGATGTGGGGGGGGGGGGGGGGGGGGGGTGAAACCGCTCTGATTCAGGACTGGATCTGACACAAGGTTTTGGGGGGGGTGAAAGGTCATAGATCATAAATCCCAGGTCACATGACCAGTGTCAGAAAGGTCAGAGAAGGATCCCCAGTCATATACCAGAAGCAGTTGTTTGGGTCAGTCAGTCTGGCCTGCGCCACAGAGCTTTTACTTCTCCTTTCAAGATGATTTGGAGGAAAAAGTTTTGCACAAGCAAATTTGCATATCTTAATTTTGCGGATACCCCATGCCACACCATTTATACTGTATGTCTATGGTATTTATACTGTATGTCTATGGTATTTATGTTGTATGTCTATGGTATTTATACTGTATGTCTATGGTATTTATAATGTATGTCTATGGTATTTATGTTGTATGTCTATGGTATTTATACTGTATGTCTATGGTATTTATACTGTATGTCTATGGCATTTGTACTGTATGTCTATGGTATTTATAATGTATGTCTATGGTATACCGTATGTCTATGGTATTTATACTGTATGTCTATGGCATTTATACTGTATGTCTATGGTATTTATGCTGTATGTCTATAGTATTTATGCTGTATGTCTATGGTATTTATAATGTTACTGTATGTCTATGGCCCTGCACTTGGCTGCTATTTTGAAACCATGGCACCATGTTGGAGCCAGCATGCATTTTGTTGGTGTTGCGCAAAAACCATGTATCTCCACTTTTTTGGTGATTTTGTTTTTTTTTTTAAACGTTGCAAGTTCTCTGTATACTGTCAGAGTTTGATTAAAAAAAACTCCAGAACTAAAGTTGGCTGAAAACCCCAAATGATAAAAAGAATCCATAATGCTCATTGGTAAATGGAGAACTGAAGCAGTTTTTGCTGTTCCTGGGATTTTTTTCTTTTATTTTTGGAATGAGGTTTGTGCTTGACATTGACGGGTTTTAATTGCAATTTAAAAAGGAGGTGATTAATGATCCAGTGCCCTGTCAGGGATCTTTCTCTGATTATCTAAGATGATTTGTGAGTAGAGATTAATAATAACTGTCCACAAAAAAGAAAAAAAAAAGCTCCCCATCTCCCTACTGGTCTGTTCCAGAACATTCCATGCACTGGATCTAACCCTAATGCTAACACATGCACTGGCTCTAACCCTAATGCTAACACGTGCACTGTAGCTAACCCTAATGCTAACACATGCACTGTAGCTACCCCTAATGCTGACACATGCACTGTAGCTAACCCTAATGCTACCACATGCACTGTAGCTAACCCTAATGCTAACACATGCACTGTAGCTAACTCTAATGCTAACACATGCACTGTATCTAACCCTAATGCTAACACATGCACTGTATCTATCCCTAATGCTAACACATGCACTGGATCTAACCCTAATGCTAACACGTGCACTGTAGCTAACCCTAATGCTAACACATGCACTGGATCTAACCCTAATGCTAACACATGCACTGTAGCTAACCCTAATGCTAACACATGCACTGTAGCTAACCCTAATGCTAAAACATGCACTGTAGCTAACCCTAATGCTAACACATGCACTGTAGCTAACCCTAATGCTAACACATGCACTGTAGCTAACCCTAATGCTAACACATGCACTGTAGCTAACCCTAATGCTAACACATGCACTGTATCTAACCCTAATGCTAACACATGCACTGTATCTAACCCTAACGCCAACACGTCCACTGTAGCTAACCCTAATGCTAACACATGCACTGGATCTAACCCTAATGCTAACACATGCACTGTAGTTAACCCTAATGCTAACACATGCACTGTAGCTGAGGCTATAATCAAAGGAAACATTATGAGCTGTTATTAACTGAGCAGAAAATGCAAGGCTTCTTTCTGTGCTAAAATGTTTGCGGCAGGGAATCCAGGAGGCAGGCTTGGTTTGAGATGCCATTGTTAAGTGATGACTCAAATGTTGTGATGGCACAGTGTGAGCATTGTGGTGGCATACGGTGGTGCAGCGTAGTGCCACAGTCAGGGATCTGAGCGTTCAAAACCAGAGGCTGCAGGTTTGATTCTCATGTTCTCACTGCCGTTGTACCCTTGGGCTAAAGGTGCTTAGCCTGAACTGCGTCAGTAAATATTCAGCTGTGTAAATGGACTGCATGTAATAATGTGAGCTGTGCAAATTGCTCTGGGTGAGAGTGTCGGCTAAATAGCTCTGTGTAATGGAATGTAATGTCATTATATGCGTACGGCCAGTGCCATCGAGGGAATGTGCAGCAGGTTGCTATTACTTGCCAGGTGTGGGGTAGCTTTAAGACCACCAGGGGGCCTCAGGTTGCAGGTGTTGTTAAACAAACAAAAAAGAAAACTAAAATAGAAACTAATAATGTTTGACAGACCTGCTGCCATCTATGCAGTGGTGCTGTAGCATAACAAAAATTATTGACCTTTCTGGGTATGTTTATGAAACTTTTTCACCTGAAAGTACCAGCGGCTATTCAGAGCTGTGTGCATTTCAGAGCAAAATGAGATTACAGATTAACAGGAAGAGAGGCAGTGGTCCTGTGAGATAGCAATGTTATTTTAACCAATTTGTTTTGCTATGGTGAATAAAATGTTTTGACTGGTTCACAAGTCAGTGATTGACAAGTTAGCCACACCCATTATGATGTTCATGAAGCCTAATTTCCTTTGGAACCACAGACTGGTTAAAATCAATGTTTTTTCGTTTTATCCGTGATGATCGGTCTACCATAAATAAAATAGGTGGGGGTTGGGTTAAGGTAGTTGAATGACACCTGCTTAGTCCAATGTCAAGGCATGAAAACAAGTTTCTGTGGAAACACATACTGTGTATCTTCTAGCGATTAGCTAAATATCGTCATGTATCGTTTTTTTCTAATTCTGCAACTTTGGACCTTAGAATATGCTCTTAACTTCCTATTCTACTTATTGAATTTAGCATTTAGCAGAGGCAACACAATTAATTTTGACAGATCATTTAGCCTATGGCAGAGAAATAGCCAAACAGGAAGTGTATGTATAGGTTTTGGGTACGCTTCCTGTTTGTAAAAAAAATAAAATAATGTTTCACAGTGTGTCAGCATCAGTTGATTGAAATAACTTTAGAAAATGTTAAATGCCATCTTAATATTGTTTAAATTGTAAATTGCGTAAAAGTTTAATTTCAACCTGACGTATGAATTGTTCATCCAAATAAATGTGTGTATGTGTGTGTGTGTGCGTGTGTTATGAAGGGGGTAACCATGGGTTCTTTGTACAGCCTATGTAAGGGGACGTGACGTGTGAGGTAGGAGGAGCCAAACGCAGCAAGGGGATTTTTTAAGCCCTAAGGCCACTAAGGCGGGAAACCCCGCAGATAACTGAGAAATAAAGATAAGGGAGGAGACAAGACAAGGAACACACACACGCCACAGCTACCGACTGGCTCACTGTTACACACCAAAAAGTAGAAGCACAAACGCCTGGTTTAACGACAAGAAAACCCAACAAGGCGAAAGGGAACAAAGAACTGGTACCCCATACTTCTACAAGCTAAGTAACTAAAGAGAGCCAGAAATAAAACGCCCTGTCTCGATACCGAGACGCATAAGAACAGGCGAGTAGCACAATGGCACAAACAAAACACACAGCAAACACAGAAAACGAATAGAAATTAGTATACCAAGAGGTGAAAGGAATGGGGATCTAAAGTTCCAAGGCTACTATCGGGGGCTCGCAGTCAAACGCAAACATGTCCATAGCATCGTCCAAGCTCCATATAAGGAGGGACACACCCGGGGAACGAACAGAACTACAGTTCCAAACAAAAGCGTCCCGCAGGTGAAAAGGACGAACAGGACAGCAGCACCGGACATCACCAGCTAAAAAGACTAACACGAGTTAAATAGAAGATAAATGCCGTGCCTCTTGATAAAGAGAAATGTAATGAGGCGAAGGAACAGATATAACATTCCATGGGTAGTTTGATAGGCTCGCAGTCAAATGCAACGACCAGGAAGCAGGACCAGAAAAGCCAGGGGAGATGAGTCCCAATAACTACATCTACATAGGCAAATACGCCAGGGGGGACGAGTCCTAATAGCTACTTCCACATAGGCAAGTACGCCAGGGGGGACGAGTCCTAATAGCTACTTCCACATAGGCACATATGCCAGGGGGGAAGAGTCCGAATAATTACATCCACATAGGCAAGTCCCGCATTGATCGAGAAAACGTAAAGGGGTAAACGCCCGATCTCCCAGGAGAGAGAAACATTTTACAGGCGAGCCGACGGAGCACCGTCATCCCATAACTTTACTAGCAAACATGACTAACGCAAGCTTAATTGAAAACACACGCCCTAGCCTCTCAATAATGGGAAATGTAACGAGGCGGAGGAACAGAGATAACATTCCATAGTTACTTTCATAAATGCGCAATCAAACACAAACATGTCCATAGCATCGTCCAAGCTCCATATAAGGAGGGACACACCCGGAGAATGAACAGAACTACAGTTCCGAACAAAATCGTCCCGTAGGTGAAAAAGACGACCAGGAACAGCTGTAACAAAAGACCAACGCAAACTTAATCAAATAACCGACCTGCCTCTAAGAATAAATAAAACTCTAAAGTCAGTATAATACAAACGCCCTGTCTCTTAGTAAAAGGCAATAGATCTAGGTAAAAACGACAAACAAAGGACAGACCAGAAAGTGGAGACTGAAATGAGCACACCAAACAGGAATTCAACCTGAAGCTCAAAGCACAAAGGCCAGTACCGCAAAACTCCAATAAAAGCACAATAGAGCAAAATGGTCTCCTTAAAAACCTAGATCTAATCATACGTTTAAAACTTTAAAAGGGCAAAATAAACCGTACACAAAACAGCACAACTAATACCAGAAAATACACCACAGATCAAACAATCACAATGAACAATTCATATCGAAGCCCAGAACAAAAGGAACATGGGCTTAAATAGCTCACCGGCATTTCATCCAGCTGTGAACGCTGATTACTTACTCCGTGGAAAGAAGGGACGGAGCCAAAACTCCACCAACGGAGCAGCGCCCACGTGTGGCGACCGAGGAACACGACCACAAGGGAAAAAGGCTCATAAACCATGACAGCCTAAGCCCGAAGCCATGACTTTTTCTACTAGTTTTCTATTTTTCTATTCTATTAATAGAAGAATGGTCTCTCTATGGAGTCAATCGCTACAATGTTCACTGACATTAACCCTGCGGCAGCTTAAGTACCTTTGTGTGTGTGTGTGTGTGTGTGTGTGTGTGTGTGTGTGTGTGCGTGCGTGCACGTGTGTGTGTGTGTGTGTGTGTGTGCATGCACGTGTGTGTGTGTGTGTGTGCTCGTGCGCGTGTGTTTGTTGCCATTTAGATTTTTTGGTATTTTGTAGAGCTGGTGGAGGGGGCGGAGTTGCCGGGAAGCCCCAGAATGCTTTGCACAGTGGAGGGAAGACTGAACTGTGCACTCCATCCAGATCAGCCTCCACCCACCAGCTGGCTGTCCCGTCTCCATTCAGCCTCCACCCACCAGCTGGCTGTCCCGTCTCCATTCAGCCTCCACCCACCAGCTGGCTGTCCCGTCTCCATTCAGCCTCCACCCACCAGCTGGCTGTCCCGTCTCCATTCAGCCTCCACCCACCAGCTGGTTGTCTCGTCTCCATTCAGCCTCCACCCACCAGCTGGCTGTCCCGTGCCCTCCTGGCCGCTGTTCCAGGCTCTTCTCTGAACCCCCCCCCCCCCCCCATATGGACGAGAGGCCTTCCCCAGCCAGTCAGTCAGGAAGGCAGTGTCACAAACATCTAAAACCCAGACAGCTCAACTTTAGTATTTAACTATTAAAAAACAACAAGAAATACCCTTCTCTCACTTCATCCCACTGGTCCTAAAGCAGAAGCTTTTGTGCGATTGAAACGTACCAACCTCTGGCCCTCCTGGCGTTTGCTTACCATGTGAAATGCACTTTTTAAAAGATGACTAAAGTGTAAATGGTAAAATGGTAAATTGCCCAAAGTGCACATTTTGGAGTCATGTCCTGAGAGTTCCGCCCCGCTGTGTCAGAATAGTATATTTTGGGAGGCCGGGTGCCGCACCGTCTCCGTTCTGAGTGTCAGCTGTGCTTATCACTCATAATAAGCACCTCCATTTTGAGCCGCATGCACGTCAGCGCCATCCCAGCCTGTCGTCTTTATTTATTTATTTATTTATTTTTGCTGCCGTATTTTACAGTGTCCCTGATAACCTTTCATTCCCCGCTTTAGTGACAGCGCTCCCTGCGGAGTAAATCAAAGCCGGGCGTCGCCCGTTCCACGGCTGGTTTCCTGCTTGTTTATTACTCGGGGACGAGTCGGGACGAGCGGGAAACGGAACATCCGCCGTTTTGTTTACTGAAGCTATTTGAGTTTTTATTTTATAAATTTATTTTTTTCGCCTGTTTAACAGGCCCATTATTTATCATCTGTGTGACTTACTGAGCTTCCATCTGCTCCGTCTGGATACTGACTCGAATCCGTGGGGGCGTGTGGCGGGCGGGGGGGATATACCGCCACCCTGAACATTTCCAATAGGGAATGAAAACCTTCCCCCTTCCAGGGATTAAGATTGCCTTTTCCAGGATCCGGGCCAGAGTGGGAGGATTGACACGGCCGCCTTTCTCCGCTGACCCGCCCGGCCCTGTGCCGCGATCGCTGCCCCGTGAGAGGGTGTTGGGTTGGGTGGGGGGCCGCTAAGCTGTCTGACCCTTTAGCCTCCTCCATTAGCCCCCGCCATTTTGATGGTGTGGCGGATTTGGCGACGCAGTGGGACTGTGACTCCCTCACTGGAGCACACTTCAAGCAGGAAACGCCCAGGGGCCCAATGGCTCCTGTCAGCTCCATTCTGCCTCCAAAACTGAACCAGGGCAAGCCACACACACGCACACACACACACATACACACACACAGTCACACGCCGTCACACACACACACACACACACACATACACACACACACTCACACGCCGTCACACACACTCACACGCCGTCACACACAAACACACACACACACACACACACACGCCATCTCACTCGGGAAATTAGGCTTCTGCTCAGAAATCGGCAGACTGCTCCTTCCCCGGGAGAGAAGCAGAGAAAAGCAAGCGGGCCGTGCGGTATGACATGGTTTTCTCTCTCAAACCACCCAAATCAAATGCCCCTTACCCTCCTGCTACAACTCTAAACACAAAATGTGGGCCAATGGAAAAGGCTATAATAGTATTGGGCAAAAAAAAGAGTAGATACGAGCACATCCAAAATGTCAACAGGTGCCAGGCAGGAAACACGTAAATACTGATGAAGTGGAGTCTGCAGGCTGTACTGCTCTAGAGATAACAATGACACCATTCATACCCATAGACTTCCTATCGCACCGGCTCATCTGACTGGCCGTTTAGTGCCATTCCTCAATATACAATATAGATATTAATACACCACGTAGCATACCATGCCATAATACTGCGCTAATGCAGAGACGAACACACAAAAAAGTACAAGATAAAAATGAACAAAGATACTTAGGGACATTGCTGTACATCCAATAAAAAAAATACAAAGAGCTTCTGTCAGGTAACGCAGGTAGATTAAAAAAAAAACAGGGATACAAAACAACCCTACCGCTGTTAGAGGCGCCTCTAAACGAATCCAAAAATAGTGTTAATTTAAACTTGTCAAAAAAGGTTATATTAACTGTTCTAAAATAAGGTTCCACATTAACAAATCCTAACAAATGGATGGAGCATCGACCAGCAGTCATTAAGCAAACAGACTGGGATTCAGATTCTTCATTAAGATCAAAGGGTATAAATCCGAGAGGCCTCCCCTCTAAGTAAAAGGACATTAATATCACCCCCTCTGTGGGGGTGTCTAACATGTTCAGTGCTCAGATTTTAATGAGGCCACATTATGTTGGGTCTGGGTAAAGCCAACTGCCACAGGGCTTTCAGGGTCATGGTTTCTTATTGCGCATCAGAGATCCACCAGAACACTTAAAACCAGGATCTTAATGAAGACTATCAAATAGCATGATTCTGACAGATTTAAGAAGTGAAAGAGAATTGAAAAACTACTGATAAAGTGAATAATGTAATAATCTAATTAGCAATAATATAATAATATTTTTGAAAAAAAAAGAAGGCAAAAAAACCATAATAACAATAATAACAGACCAAGCAAAAATAAATAATAAAACTTCATAAAATATTACTGATGACTGTCACATTCAAGCTGAAAAGATCATTTTTTACAGACTTTTAGATATATTTCATGTGTAATGTAATCATCGTCTCAGGCTGTGACATGCAGCACAGAAACCCTTGCTGCTGGTGCTGCTGACAGGACTGCGAGAGAAGAGAGGAAAGGTTATACTAAAGAACCCGCTAGAGTTGGCTAATGAACCGGGCCTACTCTCGTCAACGACCAATACAGTATTTTAAAAACTTGTCTTGTTAACACTGTAAAAATAGTATACATATATCTTTTCACTACCACTACCACTCTTCTTAAAGGGTAACTACACTCGAGATTTTTTTTAGCTGTGAAGGCGTTTGCATGCCTAAGTTATAATGAATGTAGAGTTATAATGAATGATGTCAGAGTACCTCTTTGGAGGTACCTCTACGTCATATGCCATCCACAACGGAAATAGCCGGCACCTGATTGGTTGGACGCACTAGTACAGTCCTTTGGTTTCGGATCCTTAAACTGGAACAACGTGGCATCTTGTTCATAAACTTTCTTATTCCACCTGAACAGTCCACTAAAATATGTTTCTGAAAATATTTGAGGTGAGAAATAAGCCGTGCAGTTGCTGAATCTTGATTCATATTTGATGTGCAATGTCTAGTTTGAAAGTTTGATCCGAGTTATACAAAATCATTTGTACAATGTACGTTAATTTATGCAAATGACGATGGACACAGCTCCTCCGCCCCCACCCCTCTCCCTGGCTCACCCCACAAAGTATTTTTCAAAATTGTGTAGTAGCCGGAGAAAGGCTGAGACAGTGAGTGCACTTACTCTTTAAGGTCATATATTGTTACTCAGATTTATTGTGGTTGTAATCTAACCAATATATTGCTTGAGCCATTTTGTTATGAAACGTACCTTTTTAAAATTCTACTGTGCAAGACTATCCCCATTTGAAATCATAAAGATAATGACAAGAGGTCAAGAGTCAGTAAGATTCAAAGATGAGGTCAGAGGGTCACCGTTCGCAAAAATCAAGGGACGACTTATCCAGATTGTGACTGCATCACTACTAAACGTAACTGTTATTTTTAAAGATCTGGCTTTTGGTTGTTTAATTTACATTTGATTCAGAAGGTAAACAAAGTATAAACATATAATATCCAAATTACTTGTTAATCCTACACTTGCCTACCTCTGTGTGTTCTGCCAGTTTCTTTAATATTCAGAAACGTTCATGGTGGCGCAGTCCCTCTGGATTTAAGTGCAGGATTTAAGTCAGCTGGTTAAGATGATCAACAGTTATGTTTTCTGTGTGTTTGGGATGCATAAAAACATAGATGTCGTCACAAGCCAAACGGTGAAAAGTGTTTTCTCAATTAATCGACACTAGCGGACAGCAGGAAGAGCTTCTGCTCCAATCACAGGCTGACGGTAAGCAGCTCTTTTTTTCCACCGACAGTCGCTGATAGAGTCAAGTAGAAGGGCGCTTTGGAGTAGAAAGTATGAAGTGAAGCGAAGCTTCTAAGTCTGAGCATGTTTTTAGAGGCCTGGCAGGAGGCTCTGCAGGACGCTGGGAGGCCAAAGCCGCCATGCTGAGTCAGTGTTTGACCACGGCGCTGGGAGGCCAAAGCCGTCGTGCTGAGTCAGTGTTTGACCACAGCGCTGGAGGTCTTTGTGCTCTGTTGCACTCTTTCATTATCACAGTCTGAGCAAGAATGTGAGCAGAATCGCCACCAACAGCCACAACCTGTGTGCACTCAGTGTAAGCTGTACTGTCCAATCAATGGAGTGGCCTGGACCTGGGTACAATCAACGTTCATCAGTAGCACATGAGCGTGTTAGCACAGTAGCACATGAGCATGTTAGCACAGTAGCACATGAGCATGTTAGCACAGTAGCACATGAGCATGTTAGCACAGTAGAACATGAGCGTGTTAGCACATTAGCACATGAGTGTGTTAGCACAGTAGCACATGAGCGTGTTAGCACAGTAGAACATGAGCGTGTTAGCACATTAGCACATGAGTGTGTTAGCACAGTAGCACATGAGCGTGTTAGCACAGTAGCACATAAGCGTGTTAGCACAGTAGCACATGAGTGTGTTAGCACAGTAGCACATGAGCGTGTTAGCACAGTAGCACATAAGCGTGTTAGCACAGTAGCACATGAGCATGTTAGCACAGTAGAACATGAGCATGTTAGCACATTAGCACATGAGTGTGTTAGCACAGTAGCACATGAGCGTGTTAGCACATGAGCCTGTTAGCACAGTAGCACATGAGCCTGTTGGCACAATAGCACATGAGCGTGTTAGCACAGTAGCACATGAGCGTGTTAGCACAGTAGAACATGAGTGTGTTAGCACAGTAGCACATGAGCCTGTTAGCACAGTAGCACATGAGTGTGTTAGCACAGTAGCACATGAGCATGTTAGCACATTAGCACATGAGCTTGCTAGCACAGTAGCACATGAGTGTGTTAGCACAGTAGCACATGAGCGTGTTAGCACAGTAGCACATGAGCGTGTTAGCACAGGAGAAATGGTAGCACAGGAGATGCTAACAGACACAGGAGAGGCCTGTCACTCACTGACAGCAGCTGCTAGGTTGAAGGGAGTTTACATTTGAGTAGTTGCGGGTCCTGTCCTTATAGAAGACCTGTGGAAATGCAGTGAGATTCTGCATCCCAGCTCGGAAAGGCGATCCTTGGCCTTTTGCCCCCCTACTTATGTTCATATCTTAGTAAGACTAATGCAGGTGGATATTCTTTGAGGTCTCAGGATCTCGTGCTTTTATCTGTCCCCTCAGTACGGACAGAAGCAGGTAAAAAAGCAATCAGTTACTTCTCATTCGACCTGGAACTTCTTGCAAAAATAAATTTAAATGGAAAAACGTGTCTCACTAATTGTTTTTAAAAGGATTGTTTGAGACATGGAGGCAGCTTCCTTGGCCTGCTTATGTTTTTGATGATGCCTATATTACCTGTGATGTAGGTGCATTTGACTATTAATTAATGTTCTAGTTATGCTTTAACTTGTTAAATGTTGTCTGTCTGTAGCTTTGTTGTGACTGCTGCTGCCACATCTGGTCAGGATACTCTTGGAAATTAGATTTTTAATCTCAAGAGGTCTCTCCTGGATAAATAAAGGTTAAATAAAATTTTTAAAAGACTGAACAATCCCTCTACATCATCAATGCGGAGTTTCCTCGTTAGGGATTTGTTGTGACTGTCTTTTGCGTTCTTCGTTAAATTTAGACCTTTCAAACAAGAAAACACTTCAACGTGTTTACATTGCCAATAGCAGGGGGTTGACTTCATAATTTTTTAAATGATATTTTTAGTGTCATATGTGAAGTGTTTTTTTTTTTTCAGAAGACGTGGGTAGGCATGTGTTTATGTTCAGGACTGTTAGGATTTACTGTTCTATTTACAGAGTAAATGAGATCCTGAATAAATTACAGCATTTTCTCGCAGGCATAAAAAAAACAACACAGGACAGAAACAGATTTCCCAAGTTGTGTTTTTTTTCTCTTTCTAATAGAGGCCGTATCCCCTGGAGAAGGGCTATTACAGGTGCCTCTTGAACTTCAGCCCCTGGTGGGAGTCACTGACGCAAGGTGAGCAGCTATTTCTGTGCCAGTCCTCTGAGACTGACCTTCGACCCCTTCCCCGGCAGTCTCAAACACGGGCCTGAGAGTCTCGTTTCACGCCGGAGCACATGACCTTTGACCTGCGCAAACACAATTGTTCTTCATAGTCGGGGCAGCAGAGGGCTATTATCTAAATAATCATGTCAGCAATTCTCTGGGTCCGAGGGTTGAGTGTTCAGCCGGGAAAGACGTTGCAGAAATATGTACTTTGAGATTAGACGCTCATTCGTGCGGCCTTCTGTGGAGTGCGCCGTTATCCGTGTGCAGTTTAACCACAAGAAATGTGCTAACCTCCCGTCAGCCGTGTCAACAAAATCAGAGATCTGAGAGATGTGCAGTGACAAGCAAATAAAGGGCAGGTGTTACCAGCGCTGCCATTAAAGCACAATGTATTTCTGTAACGTGAACGTTTGCTCTTTCCTTTATTAGTATAAAGTACAATGTTATATTGGATGTCCAGAAAAAGATGATAGATTTTTTACTGTCAATTTTCTTAGTTCCTTTGTTCACTTATTTATTATATTATTTTGTCTTTTAGAGGTAGCAGTACATATTACCATTGATGCCTAATGTCCCTGCACTCGTGATTGTAATACAGAACAGAAAATGATCTTTAGCGTTAGCATCAGGAGCCCTAGGTTGATCTTTAGCGTTAGCATCAGGAGCCCCAGGTTGATCTTCTTTAGCGTTAGCATCAGGAGCCCCACATTGATCTTCTTTAGCGTTAGCATCAGGAGCCCCAGGTTTATCTTCTTTAGCGTTAGCATCAGGAGCCCCACATTGATCTTCTTTAGCGTTAGCATCAGGAGCCCCACATTGATCTTCTTTAGCATTAGCATCAGGAGCCCCAGGTTGATCTTCTTTAGTGTTAGCATCAGGAGCCCCAGGTTGATCTTTAGCATTAGCATCAGGAGCCCCAGGTTGATTTTCTTTAGCGTTAGCATCAGGAGCCCCAGGTTGATCTTCTTTAGCGTTAGCATCAGGAGCCCCACATTGATCTTCTTTAGCGTTAGCATCAGGAGCCCCACATTGATCTTCTTTAGCATTAGCATCAGGAGCCCCAGGTTGATCTTCTTTAGTGTTAGCATCAGGAGCCCCACATTGATCTTCTTTAGCATTAGCATCAGGAGCCCCAGGTTGATCTTCTTTAGTGTTAGTATCAGGAGCCCCAGGTTGATCTTTAGCATTAGCATCAGGAGCCCCAGGTTGATCTTTAGCATTAGCATCAGGAGCCCCACATTGATCGTCTTTAGCGTTAGCATCAGGAGGCCCAGGCTGATCTTCTTTAACGTTAGCATCAGAAGCCCCAGGTTGATCTTCTTTAGCGTTAGCATCAGGAGCCCCAGGTTGATCTTTAGAGTTAGCATCAAGGGCCCCAGGTTGATCTTCTTTAGCGTTAGCATCAGGAGCCCCAGGTTGATCTTATTTAGCGTTAGCATCAGGAGCCCCAGGTTGATCTTCTTTAGTGTTAGCATCAGGAGCCCCAGGTTGATCTTCTTTAGCATTAGCATCAGGAGCCCCAGGTTGATCTTTAGAGTTAGCATCAAGGGCCCCAGGTTGATCTTCTTTAGCATTAGCATCAGGAGCCCCAGGTTGATCTTCTTTAGCGTTAGCATCAGGAGCCCCTGGTTGATCTTTAGCATTAGCATCAGGAGCCCCTGGTTGATCTTTAGCATTAGCATCGGGAGCCCCAGGTTGATCTTTTTTAGCGTCAGCATCAGGAGCCCCTGGTTGATCTTTAGTGTTAGCATCAGGAGCCCCAGGTTAATCTTCTATAGCATTAGCATCAGGAGCCCCAGGTTGATCTTCTTTAGCGTTAGCATCAGGAGCCCCTGGTTGATCTTTAGCATTAGCATCAGGAGCCCCTGGTTGATCTTTAGCATTAGCATCAGGAGCCCCAGGTTGATCTTTAGCGTTAGCATCGGGAGCCCCAGATTGATCTTCTTTAGCATTAGCATCAGAGACTTTATTTACCAGGGAAGGAGCTGGTTTGAGCCCAGCCCAGGAGACCAGAGCTGGCGCTGCTGTAGACCTGCTGCTATGCTGATTTTACCCACCGCAGAGCTCCACGCGCCACCACTTAAGAGGATCACTGTGCCATCTGGCGGAAGCGCTCCCGTTCGGACACGCCCCGGTTTGGGGCGCCGTGTGGGGAGCCGGTGACGGAGCGCGAGCAGGCCCAGATGAATGTGCTCAGGCTGATTAATGCACAGCACACAGAAGAACACTCTAATCTTGGCCAACGCCGCAAAGATTTATTTCCCTTAAATTATTAAGCTCCCTGTCAGGCAGTTAGTCCCGTCTTCACTTCCCTCTCTGAGCCCACTGCCTTAAGGTGACGTGGGGGCTTGTGGGTAATGGACTGGATTTAAAATCAAAAGGTTGCAAATACTCTCAAACCCTGAATCTCCTGCAGTATAGATTTTGTCTGGGATTAAATCAACATTTCTACTTAACTTTGGCTAATAATTAAAAGCATATTTTTTTCTTCACAAACAGTTTGGCAAGTTCAGCAATCACTAAAAACGGACTCCAACAACTAACACCAACAATGCATGTATATTCGGGAGCACACCTTTCAAGAAGTACACAAACATTTTGGTCACATAAATATGATGCGCAGCTTCGTTTGAAAAAATGAGGCGCAGCTTCGCAAACGTTTTTCCTTCAATAACAGCAAAAACAACACGTGACACGGCAGCGCAAGGAA